>APFE030921607.1:107776-171637 GCA_000404065.3 Pinus taeda
ACATTTTCTTTGTCTTCAGCCCAAAGGCCTATGGTCACCAAAACACACAAAATTTCTACAAAACCAAGTCCTTGGCATGTCTTCCTACATTGTTTAAGTGGTCCTGAGTCAGCCTGATCTGCCTGCCTGTGCGCTTGTATTAGCCTCAACCCTCAAATTTCCTGTAGGCCCAACTATCTTGGTTGTTCAACTTTCCTATAGGCCCTTCTTGGGTCCTTTTTCATTATTTTGGCCCATTCTATTCATCCAATGCCAAAAACCAAACACATGCGAAGAACTTCACGAAACAACCCCTTTGCACAAAATTTTAGGGTTTTCCACATCATTAGATTATGTCATGTTGACATCATCTGGTCCACATGATACCTTCTGTATGGTGACACATGTCACTTGGATTTGGCCCATTAGGCCACCCAAAAATGTCAAATATTCTTGTCCCGTGTCCTTCATACTACCACATCATGCTGACATCATCTTCCATGTTGTTGCCAACTCGTCACCATTCGCCAATCACATTATGCCACTTGTTTTCCTATATTGGGATCCACATAGGTTAGGGGTTAGAAGTTGGAGCTTTTCTCTGACTAAACTTTGTTGCACTCCGCGACCTCCGAATAATTGTCCCGAATAAACCTCTCTTCCGACTTGCCCAACTACCAAGTAATCCACATGCCTGACTAGGAGCTCATCCCACACAGGTTCGGGTTTGAGGGTCATAGATTTGTTCTCTTGCCAAATTTTATTATGCATCCCAACCTATGACTAGGCCTAAATCACCTAAGTCCTAACCTTAGTCCAAAAATATGCCTATGTCCTAAACAAAAGAAATGTTTTTTCTCCAAACTTCAACTAGATGTAACCCTTGATCCAAAAGGCCTTTTCTAGACTTCATCGTACCATTGGAAATCTCTTTCAGAGCACTATCCAATTGTTCCATATCCAAGATTATTTGAGTTGATCTCTTGAGGCATACTTTCCTCCAAATTTTGGGACTTCCAACCATCATAGGCATCATTTTATGGCTTCTCCAACAAGTCAACTACTATGATGATTTTCTACAAGAGACTGTAGCAATCATGGGATTCCCCCTTAGCTTAACACATCACACACATCAACGCTAACCTAGTTACCATCACATCTAGGCTTTTTGGCATCAAGGACAACATCTTCTACCATAAACATCCATACTAGTCTATTTGACATCAATTTAACACAATGGGACTCCCCCCAAGCTTAACACGTCAAGGACATTAATGCTAGCCCAGTTGTCATCCCAACTAGGCTAGTGGAAGTTAGGACCAACATATACTACCGCAAACATCCATGCTATTCTGGTTGACATCAATTCCAACACTCTTGCCAACCATCAGGAAATGCCAACTACCCAACACATCTCCCAGCATGATTATTGACATCAATGCCAACACACTTTCTACCACTAGTCATCCAGGCAATGTCAATTGTACAACAATCTACCCCTTTGGAATTGATAGCAACATCTCATCACATCTCCACTTTGACGACCAATCCCCATGTTGCTTCCTCTTTTCTCTTGCATGAGCCATGAATGGCTTTCTTTCTTTTCCATCACAACTTGCTCCCCAATAACTCTCTTCCCCTTTGACATCAATGGAAAAGGGATGCAAGTTGCTTCTTCTCCCCCATGTAATAATTAATTGTAATTGATAGAGGGTTAGGCTATTGATGCACACTCTATTTATGCAAACTTCTTTTCTTTAGGGTTGATATCTCTAAAGAAGAATTATAATTTTGTCACCCAGGCTCATTTCTATTGTAGTTTCTATTTCCCTATGAGCTAGACATATGTGTTATGCTCCCCCTGAACATATAGTTACTCCTTTTTAATAAACCTCTAGTTTTGGACACCTTATGTTGCTAGATGAAGCACCCTCTCTTCCAATGCATATTTTGTACCAATTAAAAGGAAACTGATACAAATAAAACTACTCATGCTATTGTTGTTGCATGCAAATGCCAACCATTAATGATGCATTTTGAATTTCTCTTCATTATTGTTGTTGCTGCTAGGACTATGTTTTCTTTTCTTGAGCATATTAAAGACTTGTCCCTTTTAGATCATACCTTTGCAATAGGTATTGTTGCTTGAATAATACCAATTGCACCAAGAAATTGATACAAATTGGTTGTTATACCAGCAAACCTCTTATATCTCTCTCATAAAAAGGAAATGTCCACTTACACAAAAGGGGCTACCCCATATGAACCCAGACCACCAATTGACATAGTGATACCAACTGAAATCTAAGGGATATTCGACGCTTATACCCACTTTTATTTATGAACACAAGACTTCTAAGAAAAATCAAAACCACAACCTAAATGACTCCAAGGGAAGGCTAACTTTTTAAGGAGGTTCATTCCCAATTATGTTGAAATGGCTAAAGGATTTACTTGTCTTTTTAAAAAGGGGATACCCTTCGAATGGGATCAGGTTGCGCAATATTCCTTTGATGCACTTAAAGATACATTGATTAGGGCCTCATTAATGTATTCCTCAAATTATCTTGAGCATCTGTTATGTGGATTTTTGCATCTATGGATAAATACAATTTCCCTAGGCGGGTAGCTACACCTAGAACAATAGATGTAAAGCACTTAATCTTTTTCTATAGAAGATAAATAAGACAAGGGACATACTTGTTATCTTTTTCTTTCTCTTTGTCTCCTTTGTATGGATTCTGTCACTCCTTCTCGAATTTAATCTGCTCAACAAATACCTGCAATCATAAATAGAGGACAAAAACTAGTCAAAGCAAGACACCTATATACTATAAGTAAATTGAATCGAAAGCATTTACAGATATAATCATCATACATAAAGACAAGAATATGAGAAAAGTTGTAAACAACTTTATTAAGTAGAAGGAAGAGTCACAACCATGAAGTCCAATCCAATGTCACTCCTCCATCTTGGGCTCCAACCAACATCACATCAAAAGCACAACACTTTGGAAGCATAACAATACTTGCTTACAATCTCAAACCTCACACCAACACTATCTCCTTACAAATTCTCAAAGTCCAGCTCCTGATCACTTAGCTGAGTGCTCAATTTATAGGAAAATGGAGGAGATTTAGTAATAAATGAGGGTATTGAATGACCTTCCAAACTTAAAGTTAGTTTCCATGGAGGAAGGGATGAGAGGATAGGAGGTTACCTAACTCATTCCTTATCCAATTTATAGCTCATAGGAGATGATAAGTGTGTGAATATTCTAGAAGGCTCTAGAAGATAAGAATATTCCCAAAATCCTATGAGGATTTCGCTCAATCTTGCCCTCCGTAGGTCAAAGTGGGCCTAAGTGCTTTGAAATGCACCTTGACATGGGCCTACCTACACTGAAGCACACTGACCCATAACCAAGGCTACGCTAGTCCCTCAAGGAGGCATTTTCTAGAGGGCGTCAAGCCAAGAAACTCTCAGGGAAGGAGGCATTCAAAGTGATGAATTCTCTAGGGCATGTAGCAACTAAATTAGGGTTTGATGAGCCCTAAAAGTACTGATCTGAATGATGGGGGTGATTTGCCCAAATGGATCTTTAACAACTACCCCTAAAGCATGAAGTCAAAAATGATAATGTTGAGTGATTTTCTTTAGGATGTGATGAGAAGGTTCTGAAGCAGATGGTGACTTGCATCGATTACAATATATAATATCATGATATTTTGATTTTTTCTCATGAATTATTGAGGGAAGGCACACCCGTGCTAAGCAGATAAACGTTTTTTACAAGTACATATATAGTCATCTATAGATATAGACCCATGATGGGATGACCATCAGTGTAAAGCCATTGTATGAATGATTTGGTACTTTCTTGAAATCGCAACTTGGATGGATGAAACTAGATCCAGGGTCTTCTATCTCGTTCTATCATTCACTCAAGTACGAGTCTAACCATGTGAATATGTGATCTAAAGTTGAACATGGGAAGACACCGTCTAATTACTAGCCAGTGATGTAAGCCATTAACGGATGCGAGAGAAATCACCGATAATGATAATTATCCTCAAGGTACTACAGTACATTCTGCATGGTGTGAATGGATGTTTTGATGTCGAACACCATACAAATTCTTTCGGTCGAAGGCCAATGGTGTTAACCTGTTACCGGAAGTGAGAAAATTGCCATTGATGTACGGAAGCCTCAAGGTATCGAAAGGGTGTTTCTAAGTCAAATTCTTGGATAATGTGCTGATGTCTACAAGAAGTGACTCATCACAGGAGGGCCTTGATGTATCCCATATCAACGACATGAAACGAGTGTACTTATTTTTGGACATAGAATGTGATTGATGACACAAGGTTTGGGAATGGCGATCATGAAAATGAAGGTTTATGAGTATTGCCAAGGATAAATTTAATTGAGTGACTTCTCTTGAACATGTTAGTGACACTAAATGAATTTGCAGCAATGACCAAAAATGCAAGTAATGGATGGTATGATAGACCATCAAGAAGATAATCCAACCCAAAAATTCACAGTGATGAAGTGAAAGTGTCATGTTCAAGAGCGACCTGCTGCCCTAAAGTGGTTTACCCCTTTTCCTATTTTCCTTAGTCACTGCTGACCAACACCTCTTTATTTTTATCAAGCTTGAGGAGGATAACATATGCTTGTTGTATAATTCCACTGTTCGAGTGAATCCATCACTATGTGATGTTTTAATGAGTCTAGCAAAGGTGAAACTCGGTCTTGTCATGAGGGACAAGTTTGTTGCTATTTGATGTTTTAACAAGTTTAACAACAATGATAACTCAGTCCTTTTCATGTTTAGAGAGTTTGAAAAGGGACAAAAAGAAAACTCCATAAGTTCTTTTTTGTAGGTTTGTCTCTCAAGTCCAAGAAAGTGTAAAATAATACAAGAGAGAACCTATTGACCATGTTCAATCAATGTATTCCTTTTTCATAAATCATCTATCTTAGTCTAGAAAAGGGTTAAACTTATACTAAGTAGATGTCGTTTCCAATCCACTAAGGAGTTGAGAAGGACAAGCACTCGAAAACCTTTTCATATTTTGAGAGTTTGAAAAAGAGCTTAAAGAGGACTCTAAGGGGGTTCCTTTTTCGATGCTTAACAGAGCTTGAAAAAGAGATAAAAGTATGGTTTGTGGTCAAAGTACAATTTAGGATCGTGCACGTCAAATTCTGTAAGTTAGCTGTAAATATGTTTAAAGAAATGCCAAATGGATTAAACATACCTATTTGATTGGTAAAAAGAGGTAAATACTAAAGTTTACTCATTTAATGATCATGAAATAAACATAAAACAAGAATTTACCATGTTCTTTTCACCATTTGATATTTACCATTCAGTTTATGCTCTAGACTAGTTTTTTACCTTGATCTTCATCAGCTCATTGTGATAGATTTTGTGAATCATTTCGCATGTCTTCTAGACCAAGTAGAAGATCTACCCCTCCTCTTTATTTTCATGTCATTATGTTACAGTTTCAGGAATTTGTTTTGGGTTTTTAGGGCCCCTAGTGTTAGAATATTTCGCCCTAGAATTAGCACAACCTTCCATGTTGAAAACTGCGCTGTAGAGCACCCAAACATAAGGGTAGCTACTCTGTAGCGCACTGTCTCCTTGCTTGGGTTGCGCTAGGAAAGTTTCATAATTGTTTTCACCTATTTGGCCCAACATTTCTCAAGTTTTTTGCATGAAATGGATCCTAACTAAGCTTATGGTTTGATTTCAGGCTTTCATCGCATCAGGATGTCTATTATTTCATGAGAAAGAGAGCATGAAGAGAAAGACATGGATGCCCTAAATGATCTGGGTATAGTCGAGGCCCTTAGAAACTGTGGGTTGCTCAAATACTTCAGGTTGTCCAGGATGAGGCAACAATCATAACTATTGCAGTTCCTCGTTCATGCATGGGATCCAACGGATCAGGCTTTTCACATAACGGACAAAGTCGTCCCTATGATCGATGATGTTTACTTTATTATAGGGTTTTCGAGACGTGGTGCCCCCATTTCTCTTTCAGGTTCTTCTCACGGGGGTGAATAATTGAGGGACTATGTTTGACAATTCTATTGGCCAAGTATACAGCCTAACAAAGACGGAAAGATAATAATAAAAAATATTCATGATTTTCCCATGAGAACAACCCTTTTCATCATCACAAAATTGGCAGGCAATGTGACACTTCATCTGGCGAACATATCATACATGTAGTATGCACTTGAGTGTCTTGAGCCAACTTTATTCAACTGGTGTAAGGTCATATTTTCTTCACTGAAATAGCAAATGAAAAAGGTAAAGAGAAATAAGATAAATAATTTTAGCTATGGATCACTCTTAATTGCTTTTACCTTAGAGAGAATTCCATTAATGCAAACTGAGCATGTAACACTGGGTGTAGTTGGTCCTAGAGAGTCACGGATGCAGAGGTGGGTCGAATTGATGGGTAGAAATGTTGGTCAGTCATCAATCACATTTTCTACTCTATTCTTCAGTTGGCTTGATCGACAACACATTGGCATCAAGGAACATCCATACGTAGGGATGGATTTTCATAGAGATCTAGAGTTGAGTTAACCAGTCGGCGCTCAATGGGGTGCTATAAGTAAATTGTTTTTTATTTTTAAGTTTATTCATGTTTTTGTGTTTTTTATGTTCCCAAGAATAAAATAAAATCGTTCTCATGCATATAGATGTTGGTACTGTTTGACCTATGGGACATCAACAGGAGGCAGGTGGACTAGCACAGAGAAATTTCAGGTGAGTAGCTCTCCAGGATTTGGATTTGACTGAGACACTGACAGAGTTACAATATCATGTAGAGGGGTTAACCCTCGGTATTATAGATATCCAGATTGAGGAGTTACGTATGAGGCTGTAACACCATACTATTGGTGTTCCTATCCGTTGGATGCAGCGATTGCACATGATAGCTGAGGCTGTGACTTCTTATCATGAGCATCACTAGCTCTACTTAGGATGATTTTTGTATGTGTTTTGAGTTTTTAAGTCAGAAGAACAAACATGTATTGGACACAAATTTTGTAAAAAAATTAAAACATCTATCTATGTTTTACTTTCAGAGTTTTTATATATGATTATGTGCAATCCGATTGAACTAATGATGTGAATTGAAAATTTACTTTTACATGTGTCGCAAATGTATGTTTAACAGATAGTTCGTTAATGAATTAGTTAATGTGTTAAAGTTTCTAGAAATATGTTGATATTGGATGTACTCAAAATTTCTTTCAAAAAGATTAACTCTAAGGAACATACAAAAAATTGTTGGGTTTTGGATGATATAAACGTTTGTTAGTTGCAGTACGACGAGTTGTGAGTCTAGCCTAATGATGGTTTGGCAAATTCCAAGTGAAATTACATCAGAGAGAAGTTCGATCAATGCACTATACTCAATGATATTGTTTGTAGAACATTTGATACAAATCCCTTGAAAACTCACTAACTCGCCACTTGGAGTGAAAATGGCCCATGCTACAGAGGATAAGTTCTTCATACTACGACTAGCACCATCAACATAACGAACAAATGATTCCAAAAATTTTGACATCTGCAACAAATAAAAAGCAGATTACTTAACCACATAAAAAATCTAAATGACACACTAACACACACACATGAAATTAAAGCATATATATAGTGATTTTACTACACCCAATTAAGCATATTAACATTTGAGATACAACTCATTTCGGGGTTGCGGCAGTGGAATTCCATCATAATCCACCAACTCATAGAAACCTTTTGCCAAAACACACTTGACAATGTAATGGCCCATCCATAGTGGTTCAAATTTTCCTGCTCCTAGTTTATCAGCTTCCTGATCATAAAGCAAGACCAGGTCTCCTTCCAAGAAAATGTGAGGCTTGACATTTCTATCGTATTGTGCCTTGATTTGTTTCATATGTGATTTGTTAGCCAATGCGACTTCACGATGGGTTTCATCTAGATGGATGAGTTCTAAGAAACGCACTTCTTCATTAGAAGTGTCGGGTAACAGGTCAATTTCAAGTTTAAGAGGTAAAATTTCACATTGTATCAGCAAGATTGCCTCCAGACCATACACCAATTCAAAGGGTGTGAATCCAGTTGCATTCCTAATAGATGTTCGATATGCCCACAAAATAGAGTGTAGTATTAAATGTCAGTTTTGTTTATGAACCCTTATCATTCTTTGAAGAATTCGCTTCAAGACTTTGTCGATGGCCTCAACTTGTCCATTAGCTTGCGATAAGAAGGAGTATAACTATCATGTGAAATTCCTAACTTGGTAGTTAACTCAGTCATCATGTGATTGCAAAAATGTGACCCATGATCTGCAACTATACACTATGGTACACCAAACTGGGCAACCACGTGGTTGAAAAATAAAAGTACATCCATCTCGCCACTATTGTTTAATGTAGGCATAACCTCTGCCCATTTTGTGAAATAGTCAACAATGACTATAATGTACCCATGCCCCACGGTCGAGGTAGGGTTACATGTCATGAAGTCAATGCCCCATATGGTGAATGGTCCAACAAAGACAACATGATGGAATGGTGCAGGTGTTAATCTGGCTTTGCAGTCATAGATCTGACATGCATGATAGCTTCTGATGATAATAATGCAATCTTTGAATATTGTAGGCCATAAGTAACCATCACAGAGAATCCTCTGTGCGGTAGCATAACCAAATAAGTGTCCACCACAAGCACCTGAATGTAAATCATTCAAAACTTTCTCGGCTTCCTCATGAGTGAGGCACCTCCATAAAATTGTATTGATACCATGATGGTAAAGAGTGTCACCAATGATCAGATAATCTTTGGCTTGGTATTGGATATGTCGCTATTGCAAGCAAGAGGTATAAGGCTGAAAAGTTTGGGTCTGGAGATAAATCATTATATCTCCATACCACAAGTCAGATGAAGATATCAGGAATAGAGACTCATCTAAAATTGATGGTTCTAATGTTGAATCAATGGTACTCAAGGGAAGGTCACAAAGAAACTTGGCGAAAACCAGATATTCTTTTGATTTGGATTTGATGAATTCCAAATCAAATTCCTGCAAAATGACGATCCATTTTGAGTATTTCCCCCCAGCAATTGATGTGCCAAAATATATGTTACAGGGCTGTAATCGAAAATGACAGTGATCTTTCGGAGCAGGATATAGTGGAAAAATCTCTATACATCCTGAACAATAGCCAGAGCTAAATTTTTGATGTAAGAGTAATTAACTTCTCTATCATGATTCAATTAATATATCAAATGTTCAATCCCATCTTCTTCTTGGAATAAAACCATTCCAATGGTTGTATATGTAGTAGCAAGGTATAAGAAATAGTTGTTTTGATAATTCGAGGAATATATTAATGAGGCTCTAATTAAGGTATCTCTAAGAGAATCAAAGGAATCTTGCACAACCTGATCCCAATGGAAGGGTATCCCGTTTTTCAAAAGACAAGTAAATCCTTTAGCCATTTCATCATAATTTGGATGAACCTCCTCAGAAAGCTAGCCTTCCCTTGGAGTCTCAGTAACTTTAGTAGATACATTTGCTATTGTCCAAACCTAGCATAGGCTTCTTTTCCAAGACTTGGGTGAACTTGTTGTTGACCATGTTAGGGTCCTCTAATAATAGGATTCATAACTTTGAATTGGTTGTGGTTAGTCTTTTAATATTCTACATACTTTTTCTTTCTAAAAAATGTTTTCCATATTAAAAATTGAAAAATGTAAAGAAGGTATGTCCTAAAAGAAATATCAAAGGAAAAAAAGAATAAGAAAAGATCCAAAAATGAAAAAATATGAATCCCAAACAAAAAAGATCATGAAAGTGTGCAAGTCCAAGTGCCACTACTTTTTACTTTACTGTGCAAAATAATGGTTGTGTGTAGCTTGTCATAAATGCCACAACCCATGATAGTCAAACTGTTTAATCTTGACTAGTTCATGCTAAATTTCATGTTTATAGTTAGAGAATAAAAGATCTAGCCAAACTATTTAATATTCACAGATCAGTGGTTAGGTAGAGAAATAAAATATGCTCAATAGTTTAATCTGAGCCATTGGAAGATATAAGGTTAGAATTATATAGTTTTCTTTTCAAAAGATAAAGGAAAGAAAGGGTTTGCTAGCTTAAATGCACCCAATTTAAGTGAAGAAAAAATGATAGGATAAATAAAGTGTAGGTAGAAGAAAGGCTGCAGAAGTACAAAGTTTTCAAAGAAAAAGCACATTTATGATGATTAATAATATATTTCAGTGTGTAGGAGAAGTTATGAAAGTGAAAGGATGTTCACAAGTTGATTTAAGTAACTTCCTCTCATTTCATTTCATCCCCCACTACATACCTACTAATTTCCCCATTGTCCCATCATTTCATGATAAAATTTCCTTTTCCCTTCATTTTCACCCTTGTCTCCTGCTTTCACACATTTTCCTGGCAAATTAGACTCCAAAAGTCATTTCCCTACCCAAAACACCTTTTCCCTATTTTGAAACCCATTTCCCTTTAAAAAAACCACATTCCCCTTACTAATTCCTATATTTTCCTAAAAGGCCCTAAAAACGCCCCTTAGCCTAAGTTTTGTCCACCCAACCCCCCTGCTTTATTTCATTAACTCTGCAATTCACCTTTTTCCCGACAAAAACCTTTTAACCCACCACCCTGGTGTAGTTAACAAACCCCTCCACATTGAAACCTTGGCCCCACTCCATAAACCCACTCATTACATTTTAATCCCCATCCCATTCATAAATTAATTACGATTACTTGTAATTAATCCCCCAGGCCCCGCAAATCTCCACCCAATTGCTCTCCATACAACTTCACCTAGCAACAAATGTTAGATCTGTCACCCCTAGATCTGACGGCACACATCCATATTGCATTGATTCACCTCCTGACCTTTACCCACCTGAGAGCACACGAGATTCGTCATTTTGCTCGGGATTCTTTCGTTTACATGGCAGCTCCACGTTAACTCGCATGCTCGCGGGAAAATACCGCCCGACTACCAAAAGTTGTGTGACGGCCAACAAAACTGCCTCCCCGCGTAAGCCAAAACCATCATTGTTCATTATGAAATTTCGTGCCAATTTCTAATCGTTTCTGGTCAAAAGGTTGAAGACGACCATTTTCACCCTTTTCGCTCATTCGCTCTATGAAAGCTTCCTAAGCCTTCATGCACCACCTTGAGCCTCTGCAACCAAATTTCACTACCAACTACCTCTTGAACACATCCAGATGACCAATTCAGCCATCCAATGTGTAGCTGAAGCCAAAGTACCCTCTGCAACCACCATTGAAACCAGTTTGTAGCCTATAACGCCATTTCCAGGTATTTTGACAAAAAACTAGAACGACGATCTCATTTTGAAAGCGTATAGTCAATTTCAAACATTAATTAATTAAATTTAATTAATCTTTCCCTAAATTGATAGTATTTACCCCCTTGAATACCCAAAACCCTCTTTTACGACCTGAAAACTACCCTTTCACTCCACCAGATTTGTCAAAGCTTCATTTCCACAAGCTTTATAAGCCTAATTCTCACATATTATCCTAAAGATGGCTGCCCACACCTCTATGGATGTTAGACTTGTGTCAACCCCTCACTTGGACATTGACCATTTGTCCCTAGCAGATAGGAATTTCCAAATAGAAGACGCTGCAAATCCAACCAACGTTTTGAAGCTCCACTATTGGAGCAAGGATAGGTTTCTATGTCAATAAGATGACATCCAACTTTGGGAATCCAATTTACCCAAATACACATTCCAAAAAGTTCACCCATTCCTAGATATTGTACAATTTTTTCATTCTTATTATTTCCCTAGCGAAAGGGTTATTTTTGCCCCAAAACATGAGTTGTTATTCACCATTACACCTGAGTCAATCAACCAAATGCTACAAATGTAGCCTAGCCCTAATTAGACCCCTCTATCCATTAGAGAATTGTTGGAATTATACATCACATTAGATGAGGTGAAAATCAAGCAAATCTTCCACAATTTCATCATTGAAGACCACCACACTCCTACAAATACCCCACCTTATGCTGCCACCATTTTCTCAGAAACTGGCAGACACATAATCACCATGCTCTCATGTGTCCTAGGATACACATCGGATGAGCATGTGGATGAGTTCATCCTAGCCTTCTTGTCCATTTTCACTCCAGGCAAGCCTCCTGCTATCATGTATGATTATACTTAGTTCCAGATAGAATGCATGAAAAATTCACCAAACTTCCCACTGAACGACTTTTCAAATACTCTTCAGTGTTGTTTTATATGTTTTTGTATTACCAGATAGATAAGTTCCCTGTGAGCATCCAGAAGTTGGCCACCAAGGGAAAAGAGAGATCAGTGGTCTACTGGACACCCTTGGTCGAGAAGTTTTCCATAACATTCACCTACAAAGACTTCATAGACTCCTTTCTATACCCATTCATGAACATGCTGACTTCTAATACTTAGCCTAGAATCAGCCAAGACATCAAGAGAGTGCTACAATTGGCAAAGAACATCAAGGTGGGAGACTGGTACCTCTACCAGAACCACACTAAGATTAGAGTTTATGGCTGCTAATTAGCCCCCTATAAATTGCTAAAATACCTCCCTATGAGGATATTTTCTCTTAAGTTCTTCAGACAAATCATCAACTCTGATGAGATCCACTTCCTTTCTACTAGGAAGAAAACCCAGTTCAAATGAGAAACCAATTGGGCCCATTCATTTGCAACAATAGAGAGGCCAGACTAGAGGCCGCCAGGTTACTACAACAAATGAAGTTTAGAAATAGTTTCATGTGGCAGTATGACCCTCATGGGGTCATAAATAAACTTAGACTCAAGGTCAAGTTGGGACCATACATCCACAACCCAAAACCTGACAATGAACAGTTTGATAACTAATCAGAGTGGGTGGAGAACACATTGATTGATATGGATAGCACAGTTGTGGATGTTGAGAACGCACTGATTGATTTGGAAAAAAAAATTGACCAGAGCTCTTTCCTTCAAGTTCTAGAGTTAGGAGAACCAATGAATTTTCATCTTGTGCTATAGACCCCAGCCAATGAGGAGAAAAATCCTAAGAGGAATTGGGAAGAGGCATCCAGCTCTATCATGGAGAGTATTGATGAAATTTTTGAGCTAAGGAAAAGTCCCAAGTTGAATCTTGTGCATGAATAGGAGGAAAACATTGCTTTAGAGGACATAACTGACACTGAGAGAATGGGGAAGAGAAGTAAAGAAACAAACGAATCAGGTGAAACACAACAACCATCAACCTCTGACACACAAATGATAGAGAGGCAACAGAGTATGGAGGGTTCTTCATTTGTCAAGCCAGCTAACAAGGAAAATGATATGAAAGACAAATTCAAAGAGATAAAGATTAGGAATGAAAAGTTGAAGGCAAAGACATATTCCCAATACCATAAGCTTACACCACCAAACCAGATGCAATTGATTTCAGCCTTTGACATCAAAGCAGGAAAAATGCAAGTGTCATTTTTGCAGCCCACTGTACATCAACCAAAGACCTCAGTAGAATACAAGAAAACTAATTTTGAGGTGTTCGCCCAGGGTATTCATCCCATTGATCAGATAGAGTTCCACAAGCAGTTTGGAGAAATGATTTAATCCACCCTCACAGGAAATGCCATGGCTTCCATAAGCTACAAGATTCACTGGACAATGTGACATCCCAGTACAAATTGGATAAAGCCTCTTCATAGGCTAAAGACAACATGATAAAGTCCTTGGAGGACTTGGTCATTGAACTCGGCCATGATCCAAGTGACATTAAGGCTACTGAATAGCTAATCAAAAAGAAGAAAGAGGACATAGCATCCCTTAAGAAATAGATTACGCTGCTTCATTCACAGCACCCATGGACAAAGGAGGTCCTAGAAAGTTAGAGAAATCATGAATAGATGATGTACCTAGTGTTGCAGCTAGATGACCAGTTGAAGGAGATAGTGTTATAGACATATTTGGGCACTACAACCCTAATAACATATATCAATAAAACAAGGGCTCTTAAACCCATAAAAGTGTTGTTTCATACCCTAAAGGATCATGGTCAACTGGTTACATCATTTCCCAGAAGTTCCACCTGAAAAACTACTCAGAACTGGCCAAAACTGAACCATACAGACTAATCCATGCTTAGGGTGCGATGCATACTGGCTGCTACACTAGCCAGGTGTGATGCATACTGAAAGAGCCTTCTGTGGGGTGCAATGGGTGAGAGTAGACAAATGGAAGAGACATTTTGCTAAGTGGTAACCAAGAGAATCTTCTAGAAACTTCTCATATGACACTTGCCTCTCTGAATTCGCCCAGGGATGAGTAAGAGATCATGAAATCTTGAAGTGGAACCAAGAACTATCAGTCAAATGACACTAATCAAAAACCCATAAGCTAACTCACTCCTATGCAAATATCTATATATGGATCCCTCATCACAGAGATATGAAGGTTGGAATTTTTTAATTTTTAAGGAAGTGTTGTTGGTTTTTCTTTGAGACATTGCATTGTTCGGTGATCTTTCTTTTCATGAGGTGAAGAGGCCTTTCATGCTGGGAGGATGATGCTGGATCAGACAACTGGGTTTTAATCCTCTCTTTTACTTCTACTAACAATAAAGTTATTTGATTTTTCCTCCATATACTTGTGTATTTGTGATTTTGTTTATTGTGAACGCAATTGTATGGTTAATGTATTTCTGATTCTGCATTGTTTATGGTATTATAGATCTCTATGCTTTGATGGTGTTTTGTTGCTTTGCCTCTACAAGTGTTCTTTAAAGTGGGACAAGTAAGAAAGGAGTGGCAAGCTCTATCAAAGGAGAGAGAAAACAAGCAAGGAGCCAAGTGAAAGATTCAGGTTGATGCTCTCTGCTTCTCTCTTATCTATCATACATAAAGGAAAACACAAGTTACTTTGAATTGTTTATTTCTAAGATAGCTACCCACCTTAGTGGGACTAGCAGATCAAATAGACACTAGTTTTCCCAGAAACAAAATGGCGACTCCACTGGGGAGCGAATAGTTTGTTTGTTTGTTACTGTTGTTTGCTTTATAAACTACAGACGGAGCCTGAAGTTAAGCCAGCTAGCCTTCGAACTGCTTTTTCTATGTAACTACAAAGTAGATCAATGCTGCTTCAGTCAATCTCCGGGTTGGTTTATGAACTGAACATCTAACTTGCAAACATCCTAAGTGCTCTTGTGGTAGCTCAATAACCTCATAAGATCATACCCCAATACTTTGGTTTTACTGTCTATCGTAACTCAACCTAAATCACTGAACTTAGCTGCAAATTTTGAGAAACAACCAAGCTTAGTTTTGTTCCCCGGTCCATCGCACTATCTGTAACTTGTAGCCTGGATGCATCACACCTCCTGTGTGTTGTAGGTGAGATGCATCCTTATTTCCCTTAAGGATAGGTGCGATGACTGAATGATATTGTTTCCTTCTCTGGAATTTGGTTTTTTCCTCTTTTTTTCAGCTCTATTCAGTAGTTTTGTTGCTTATGATTACTATATCATTGTTGAAGGCTTCTTCCTTTACATTATTCAGCCTCTATTGATAAGGAATTGTGAATGTTTTTAATGTATTTTTCACATTTACAGTCCTCCTTTGTCAAGAGTAGCTTAATCAAACTGTCATCTTTTGATTCAAAAGTGTCGTAACTATTGTTTTGAGTCACGAAGAAGAGTGTCATAAAGTCTTCCTCTTCTAGATAGTTGATTGTACTTTGTCATTGTATTTGATTTGAATTGTCAATATTTGAAGTGTCGAAAGCAGTTTTCCATTCGAAATCGAAAGTGTTTTTTTAGTCTTCCTTTCATTTTGAAAATAAATTGTTGAAGTGTCACTTTGAAGAAAATAGTTCAGATCTATACTTAGTCTTCGTTTTTGGCATTCTCACATTAAGGAAGCGGAAAAAAAAATACATGCATGTGCATTTGCATTTAGATTGCATGCGGAAAATGATTTAGGAAAAGTGAATTTAGTGTGTGCTCTTTGCTTTCTGTTGAAAGAATCGTACTCTTTTTTCCTTAGTAGCTAGGATTTTCATTGCTAAAAGAAAACAAATGATTGTTTATCATTTTATATTGCATATTTAGGAATTTACCTTGAAAGAAAAAATTCTAAAAAAGATCAACTCTAAAATAAACCTCAATGAGCATAAAAACACTTTGTAACCTAACGCACAACATCTAGAAGTCTAAGCTAGAGACGTATTCTGGCGTTGTAAAACTTGGTAACTATCATTTTCATCGAAGTTTGGGTGATTCCTCCTCTTTGATATGACAAGTGCTAGTATAGACTTGTGCTCCTCATACCATCGAGTATATATTGGGATACCATAATAGGTTGATATCCTTTATCCTTAGGAAGCCGTGTCTGCTACCCTATCGATCGCAATGCACTAAACACAACATTCGGGAAGATTGACTGCCGTACATAAATTCCTTAGTAATTTCTCTTTAATTTACCACTAAGGTGTATATTGCAGTTTTGTGATTGGTTTGGTAATCCCTTTGTCTAGATTTCCAGAGAAGTCATTTTCATTCCTTTTCGACTCCCTAAAAGAAAAGGTCCATCTGAGCACTTGTCACTTTAGGCTCATTAAAAATCGAAGGCGACTAGATTCACCTTTAGCTTTTTCTCGACTCTTAAAAATTGAAAAAGAAAGTTGTGTCAAAGCGTCATAAAATTTATTTAATTCGGAGTAACATCCCTATTCCTTCGTTGATCTTAGGTTGAGGTAATGGAGTCCACCAATCAAGGATTTCCCCTTGGGGGGAATCCTAGTCCTTTCTCTTCTTGGGGAGATATCGGTGATCCATATATGGCTACATTGTCCCTTCCAGGAATCACAATTGGCCTGCCGGTATGGCTATTCTCAACCTCTATTGTTCAAAACACCGTAATTCCTTAGCAATCGAATCTGCAACCAGATGATACTGGAGTTTCTCCCTCACCTTCTACTTTGTTTGTTTCTCCTTCTCCTTCTTCCTCTTCACTTGGTGAAACTAGTGATACTAAAAACCAAGCCATTGAGAAGAAGAAGAAAGGGAAGGAGAAAGGCGACGCAGACAAAGAAAAGGATGTGTTTTGTCGAAAATTATCCTACCTAACCTCAGTAGTTCATTAACTCTTAGTGTAGTTAGTTCTGTAGTTGGTCGTTCCTAGCCTGCGTAAAAAGGTAGCTGAGTAAAGTTTCATAGGGGGCAAGCTCACTAAAAAATGAACCTACTAATAAGAGACATCTTTAAAGACGACTGGCATGAGCAATGTTACCGCAGGGTTCAAGCTTGTTAAAAAATAAACCCACCAATGAGCAATGTTACCGCAGGGTTCAAGCTCGTTAAAAAATAAACCCGCCACTTAGCATAGTTTCTAAAGATTCAATCTCATTAAAAAATGAATCCACCCTCAGTAAATAACCTTTGTGATTGCCTTGCTATCAGCCTTTTGAGCCTTGGTTTTGCTCTCACCGTCACCTCCATTATTTTGGCCAATCATATGCTTCCACTTGATTGTTTACCCTTTTGAGGAACAACTGTGATGAGTGATTCTATTAGCCACCCTCTTTACACTACTGTGTTTGAGAAGTCCCAAACTTACCTAGAACCAGTTGTTACCCGAAAACAACACTCTTTCCTCAAAAACGAGTCTCTTTTAATCTCTTTTTAGACTCGTAAAATATGAAAAGATTGCCGAGCTACTGGCCTTTCCAGCTCATTAAAGTAAAGGGAAGCGCCATCCCTCCTCTACATTTTAATGTTTTTGGACCTAAGGGATCATTCCACAAAAATATTGAACGCTTGTCTTTTTCAACTCGCTAAAGCTATCGAAAAGTCATCCCTTTCGTATTATTTTATACTTTTTCAGACTTAAGGGATTATGCCATGAAAAAGGACTACTATAGTTTCCTTTCCATTCCTTTTCAAACTCTCTAAACATGAAAAGGACTGAGTTATCTTTGTTTTTAAACTCGTTAAAACAATAGCGACAAACGTGTCCATCTGGACAAGAGCAAGTTTCACTGTCGTTAGGCTCGCTAAAACATAGCGACAGGTTTTCCCAAAGGGAAAATTATAGAACAAGAATATGTTATCCTCATCAAGCTTGACAAAAATAAAGAGGTACTGGTCAGAAATGACTACGGAAAAGGGGAGGAAAACTTGAAGAACTTCATTAGTAGCAGGTCACTCTTGAACATGACACTTTCACTCCATCACTATGATTGAGTCAGGTTGGTTTATTCCATTCACCGGTCACATCGCCATTGGTCCTCTGTACCATCCATTTTTGGGGTTAACACTACCAATCCATCTTAGTGTCACTGATATGTTCAAGAGAAGTCATTCAGAGAATTCACCAAGCCAACTAACAGCTCATCCACTGCAATACCTTCACTCTCCATTTTTCATGACTGCCATTCCTGAACCTTGTATCATTAGATCATTTTCACCTCCAGAAAATCATTTGCTTCATTTCATGTCGTCGATGTGGGGTTCATTAAGGCCCTCCTACGATAGGTCACTTCTTGTCAACATCAACTCATTATCCAAGAAGTTGACTTAGGAACAACCCTTTCAGTACTTTGAAGCTTGCATGCCTCAATGGAAAGTTTCTCACTTCCCACGATAGGTTTACATCAATGGCCTTCGACTAAACGATTTTGCGTGGTGTTAGAAATTGACTCATATTCACACCACGTGAATTGTACTGTAGTACCTTGAGGGTCATTATCATTATCGGTGAGTCCTCTTGTACCTGATAATAGCTTACATCATTGGCTAGTAATCAGGCGACGCCTTTCCATGTTCAACTTTGGAACATCTTTTCACATGGATTGACTTGTACATCAAGTCAAGATTGAACGAGTTTGAAGACCCCGAATATAGTTTCATCCATCCGATTTGCGATATATTCAGGAAAATAAAGGCGCCAAATGTACACCATAGCTGCACAAACGATCATCCAAGCTAAGGGATGATGGCTCTACAAGAATCACCAGTCCGCAACAGTGGACAATTGTCTGTCCTATGTACATAAAAATGAATCTATAAAGCTGAGCATGGCAATGCTTGCCTCATCGAGATCATGAAAATAAATGAAGATAATGTATTGTATTGTATTTTATACAGGTCACCTTCCAGTTCGAAAAACCTCGGATCCTCATGATAAAGCATTTCATCCGACATCAGAAGATTTATGACCTCATGCTTTAGGTGCCAACTGTTATAGACATATTTGGGCATTGCAACCCCAATCACATATGTCAATAAACCAAGGGCTCTTAAAACCCTAAACGTGTTGCTTCATACCCTAAAGGATCATGGTCAACTGATTACATCATTTCCAAGAAGTTCCACCTGAAAAAACTACTCAGAACTGACCAAAATTGAACCATACAGACTACTCCATGCTTAGGGTGCGATGCATACTCGTTGCTACACTAGCCAGGTGTGATGCCTACTGAAAGAGCCTTCTGTGGGGTGTGATGGGTGAGAGTAGACAAATGGTAGAGACAATTTGCTAAGTGGAAACCCAGAGAATCTTCTAGAAACTTCTCATATGACACTTGCCTCTATGAATTCGCCCAGGGATGAGTAAGAGATCATGAAATATCCAAGTGGAACCAAGAACTATCAGTGAAATGACGCTAATCAAAAACCTAGAAGCTGACTCGCCACTTTGCAAATATCTATATATGGATCCCTCATCACAGAGATCTGAAGGCTGGAATTTTGTAATTTGTAAGGAAGTGATGTTGGTTTCTCTTTGAGACATTGCATTGTTGGGTGATATTACTTTTCATGAGGTGAAGAGGGCTTTCATGCTGGGAGGATGATGCTGGATTAGACTGCTGGGTTGTAATCCTCTCTTGTACTTCTACTATCAATAAATTTATTTGCGTTTTCCTCCATATACTTGTGTATTTGTGAATTTTGCTATTTGTGAACGCAATTGTATGGTTAATGTATTTTTGATTCTGCATTGTTTATGGTATTATAGATCTCTATGCCTTGATGGTGTTTTGTTTCTTTTCCTCTGCAAGTGTTCTTTAAAGCGAGACAAGTAAGAAAGGAGTGGCAAGCTCTATCAAAGGAGAGAGGAAACAAGCAAGGAGCCAAACAAAAGATTCAGGTTGGTGCTCTCTGCTTCTCTCTTATCTATCATACATAAAGGAAAACACAAGTTACTTTAAATTGTTTGTTTCTAAGATAGCTACCCGTCTTAGTGGGACTAGCAGATCAAATAGACACTAGTTTTCCTGGAAACAGATAAAGAAAGAACTGGATAACTTGATGCAGCTCAAACAACCTAGTCTTGATGAAGCTCCTCCAACTATCATTCCAACAATGACCACAGTTGTAACTTCTACTCTGGAAACATCCTTACCTCCCACTGCTCCAATGGCCATTGCACTACCTTCATCTACACCCAACATATCAGCAACATGGTTGATAACAACAGGCACCACAGGTGATGAAGCAAACAGGTTGGTCAAAGCAATGGAAGAAATGTCCATTTAGACCACTGAGATGAACAAAATTAAGGAGAAAGTCACCAGCTTAGAAACAGATTACTAATTGGTTTAAATCATTCACAAAGAAGAACAACAAAAGGCCACAAGGATGAACGAAAGAATTAAGAGCCTAGAAAAATAACTGACACTGAGTGAACCTCTAGGTAAGGCTAAGGAGCAACTGTGAGCCAATATCATTGACTCAGTCAATGATATTTGGCCATCCATCCAAGTCATTTTTTTAATAGATTGATTTAATAAAGCAGGCTACAAAATCCATTCAAAGGGCTAAAGCAGAACTTGGAGATATTCCAAAGGAAGCAGCAAGGATCACTCACTTCCTCAACTCCAAGAACAAGTATGAGCTAAAAGAACTAGAGATACCTGAAAATACTAGTACAATTTTGGAAGTTAAAAGAGTCCTCACTAAGAGGAATTTGATGTCGAACTTGGAGGATAAGTGTTAAACCATGCAACTGGCCATTGGCAGGTTAATGGTTAAGTTCAAACGTTTGAGGCAAAACGGATTACTAGATCCCTTAGTTATAAATGATAAGCTAATGAAACATGAGGATTACAATAAGAAGATTAGGGAAGTGGCCAGAGATCGGGTAAACACTTCATCCATGAAGGGGATACCAATAGGAAAATTATTATACCAAACTTTTGAAATTTTGTTTTACCTCTAGCATGAGGTAAAACACCATTTTGTCAATAAGCCTACTTTTTCCAAATACACGAAGGTAGATGAAATATACAGAAATATGCTCAATATCCAATTACCAGATGAGGAGACATGCGAAAAATTTAATGATTTAATGTAGAAAAAGTACACAGTAAAAATATAAGTGTACAGTGAAAAGTAAAAGAGCACAGTAAAAGGGTAATGACAGGTTGGCAAGGTTAAAGTGTATTATATTGAAGGTCATAAGTAAATATGACATCTAGCGTGAAGACCAAACATCCACACAGGTTAAAGGGAAAAATGTCAAAGACTAAAAGACAACAAACCTTAATAACGGGGACAACAAACAACAGTTCAATAGTTATCTCTATCTTCTTGCATGAAGATATTTCTTTTTCCTAGATTAGTTCTCAATGCAGTTTGAGATATTTTCTGAATTCTTTTTGTATAAATAATTCATAATTAGAAGTATTTGGTGTGGATACTAAACATTTGTAGATTTATTTTCATCTTAAACCTAAGGGTGATTGTACAAATTTTCAAGTCAAGAAACTAGAGCAAGTAATAAAAGAATTGTATTACAAGATTCATGAGATGAGCTATTTGCAGTGAAGTATCTTCATTGTCTAATTTTTTTACTTTCTTATGTGTTTTATAAACTTAAATTTTATCCAAATTTGAATGAATTAAATTTAAATATAACTTAGAACTTCTTTAAGTACACTATGTTTTGCATAGTTGGTCATTTATATGTTTTCCTATGATATCCGGATTTGAGAACCCTTAATTTCTATCCCATCTTGTTTGACGTATTTCATAATATTCATAATCCGGCCTAACGAACACTTAATTTTTCCCTGTACCCGATTAGAAACCATTTCACCATCTAGCCTTTGAGATCTGTAATAACTCACCTATATTGCCCTATAGACACTGTTTTAAAATCTTGATCTAGTCCAGTTTGTCTAACATTCAACTCCATAGCCCAATGGTAAAAGTGAACCTCTATTCATCTAAGTAAGTGATCCCACCACCCAAATTCACATCAAAACCCAAGTGCAGCAATAACTGGACTAAAATCATTTTAACTAAAACAAAGTTAAATCATAAAGAGAGAGCCCTCTCTGAGAATTAGGAAGATTAGATCCTAATCTTAAAAGTTGGTTTGTGGTTATGTCTGTCACTTCTTTTTCTAACAACTTAAAAGATATTTCAAAGTGATAACATTATTGGCGACCATACTGGGGACTTCGATCCTTAGTCTTATAAAACTTTAAGGGAATCTTAAATGTAATCTTGAAGCCCCTTAAGGTCATTTTCGAAATTTCTTCTTGAAATGATTCATGAAAACAATTTAAAAAGTTAAAATTTTGGCTCCCAAGAAGATTCAATATACCAGGTCAAACCTAGATCCAAACCCTACTACCATGGTTGATGACCCAGACAGGATTTTAAGGAAACATAAAAAGGTAGAAACTCAGGCCAGTAGTAGCGAGTTAGTCAAGGAAAACTCACTCCCTGAGGAGTTGTCAACTTTAGAGGAAATCCCTTTTGATTTGTCATTTGACCTCTCATTATTTAGAGCTAAATATGAGAATTCCATCCATGAAATAGTGTTAGACCCTAAGTTTATTCAACTCATTGAATCAAAAAGTATGATTATCCATCCAGATTTAGATCAATTTGTCTTTGAGACTTTTGAAAAGTTAGAAGCTTTTGCCTCTACATTTATAAGTAAGATAGATGATGCTTACCTTCAACAATCTGTTGAACTAGCTTCCCTCACTACTATTGTCGCTGAAATTTTTGTCATTTGACCTCTCATTATTTAGAGATAAATATGAGAATGCCATCCATGAAATAGTGTTAGACCCTGAGTTTATTCAACTCATTGAATCAAAAAGTGTGATTATCCATCTAGATTTAGATCAATTTGTGTTTGAGACTTTTGAAAAGTTAGAAGCTTTGGCCTCTACATTTATAAGTGAGATAGATGATGCTTACCCTCAACAATCTGTTGAACTAGCTTCCCTCACTACTATTGTCGCTGAAATTTTTGCATAATCTTCACTCACTATAAATACACCTTCTTTTAATACCACCTCACCTATAGTATCCACCACAATCCAATCCCCTAAACCAGTAATTCATCAACCATCCTCATCCTCATCATCATCTAGTTCATCCCCATCTAGTTCAAGCCCTTCCTCAAGTACCACAACTTTACCCCCTAGTCAAACTAGAATCTCAGGCATGGAAGATAGATATGCGCCTTTAGTTTTACCTACACAACTCCATGGCATGCCCCAATATTATCAAAGCAAAATATTTTGGTTTGATGCTACTGGTCAGTACACTGTGTAACAACATGTGAACAAGATGAATGACTATTTTGAACTGCATGAGATAGATGGATCAGATGTCCAAATGAGTTTGTTTTCTCAAACATTAATTGGGGATGTCAAGAAATGGTTCAAATATTTACTTGCCAATCATATTGCAGGCTTAGCTAATTTTCATAGATTATTCATTGATAGATGAGAGAGAAAGAAAAACCCTCTGCAAATACTTTATGAAAATGAAAACATTAGAAGAGCTCCTATTGAGTCAGTTTAGGACTATTGTGCAAGGTTCAATAGTATCTACAATGCAATCCCAGCTAATATTAAGCCTCGACATGATCTAGCATTAATTAGATTCCCTGATGGTTTTGACACTGACATGTCATACTAGTTAAGGGAAAGAAACCCTGAAACATTAGAAAAAATGCAAAGCAATGTTGTTAATGTAGAGGCCAACCTATTAGCCAAGAAAGCCAGAATGAGAAATGAAAAGAGAGTTGTAATTAAGGAGGAAACTTCCACTTCTGAGGGAAAGATAGATAGTTTAGCCAATAGTTTAGAGAGAATAATGGATAGATTAGAAAACTTGGAGAGGAAAACTCAATGGGAGAATCAACAACCACCCCCAATGAGAAACCCCAACTTTACGAAGAACCGTAACACAGGAAAGAATGTTATTCCAAATCAACAGATTAGCCCCCCCCTTCCAAAGAAACTATTCTGAGGGCTCACAGAGCCAAGAAGGAGAGGATGACACCTAGATAAACTTACTAGGAATAAAAAAAGAAGATGTTTTTTTTCTCACTCAAGAAGAATAGGAGTTGTACATGTTGCAACAGTTGCAGTTAGAATCTGGTGAATTGTTTGACTTTAAACAGGGGTATGAGTCAGCTATATATGAGGCACATAAACAATATAGCTTAAGAAGTAAAAATAGTAATGAAACTCCCACTAAGAGATCAGTCCAGGTCCAAACTAAGAAAATAACAGAAGATCCTGTTACCAAAGTGTTACAAATCCTTCCTAGGGGAACACCGGAGACTTCAGCCACAAAAATTGTAGATATGACCTCCACTAAAACTCAAACATAAACAATGACTAAAATCAACCCAAACAAGAGAAATCAAGGCAAAACAACTGAAACACGGATTGAAATGCCTAGTATTGGGAGACAAGATAAAAACACAGTCTGCATTTGTTACAGAAGATCTCATCCAAACAAACAAAGCTCAGCTCCCTTTCAACCTCAAAACTGAAATAGAAAAATTAAAGATATCAGTTCCTTTGACCAAATTAGTAAAGAATGAATCCTATAGGTCACAGATAACTAAAACTTTAAATATAGGAGAGGGAGAAGATGTTGTCAATTTAAATGATGATCAACCTGAATTGTTGTTTGTCACTAAGGTCAATGGTACTCATCAACAAGGGGGAATCCCTCCTTTCTACATTAGCCTAAACATCCATGACAAAATATTACATAGTGCCATGTTAGACTTAAGGGTGTCTCATAATTTGATGCCAAAAGAAATCATGGAGAGACTGAACTTAGACATCACCAGACCATATAAGGACTTATTTTCCTTTGACTCTAACCAGGTGAAATGCCTTGGTTTGATTAAGGATTTATGTGTAACTCTAGTCCAATGCCCAGCGAAAAGTATTGTAATGGACATAGTGGTTGCAGACACCCCTCCCAAATATGGATGTTGTTATCTCGCTCATGGGGAGCAAAATTTCAAGGATCATTGTACTTAGATATGTCTTATGCCACCATATCTGTTTTTGGCCAACAAAGAAAATTATATAGAGAGAACTTGATGAAATACATGGTGAGTAGCACTAAAAAACCAAAAAAAAATTCCATATATTCCATGCATTCTGATATGGACTCTTTTATTTTGTAAAATTCAGAACATGACAATAATCAAATGATGACTATGGAATAAAACAACAAACCCCCTGATAGTGAGAACATTTTTCATGTGTCCCTATGGAATCTAGACTTTGATGGATCTGTGAATAAGTTAGGGGTTGTTGCAAGAGTGTGGATCCATAATATGGTGGATAATCATTCTGAGGGACATTCATTCAGGTTGAACTTCAAGTGCACCAATAATTGGTTGAATATGAAGCCCTAATGTTAGGGTTACAAATGGTTAGAAAACTTGGAGTCAAAAGATTTTCCATAATGGGAGACTCAGAACTGATTATTAAACAAACTAATGGTGAATACTCTGTAAACAATCCCAGACTTAGTCAATATAGGGAGACTGTCCTAGATTTGATTAAAGACCTCTTGGAAACAAGCTTTGTTGCCACTCATAGAAAACAAAATATGCAGATCCATAGTCTACTTTTGCTAGTACCTAAAAAATTCCATTTCAACCCAACCATCAGTACACTACAAAAGCGAGACATAGGCCTATTATATGAGACAATTTGAAGTGTTGGTAGATTTTCTCCCAGGGTTCTTAGATTTATGATTTCATGAATTGTGAAGGTGAGTTTCAGAATTGTAAAATAGATATAGACTGTACAGTAGGGAATAACATAGATAGTGACATATATGTAAATATTTTAGATATAGGTAAACCAAATAAATAAACTAATGTAGAAATAGATAACTTATAAAATGTAGAGATAGAAGAAATAATGAATGATGATCCTCAAATTCTGAATCTTAAAAATAATTTTTTGCCTAAGGGATTAGTCCCATTAGAATATTTGTTTGACTCAAATGATGTAGCTAGGAAACCAAAAATGGAACCTTTAAGAGAAGACATAGAAGAATGTAACAAAGGAACCGAGGATAAACCAAAACTCATTAAAATATCAAAAACCTTACCTCTAGAGGAAAAGGTTAAATGCACAAATTTGTTTAAGAAGTTTCAAGATGTATTTGCATGGAGTTATGAAGACTTGAAGTCTTATGACACTAGCATAATTTAGCACAAAATACCTCTCAAAGAAGATCATAAGCCTTTCAAATAGAAACTTAGGAGAATTAACCCGGTTCTTATGCCATCTATTGAGAAAGAAGTTAAAAGAATGTATAATGCCCAAATTATAGCTACCATTAGACACTCAGATTGGATTTCAAACTTAGTCACAAGAAGGAAAAAGACTGGAGAAATTAGACTTTGTGTAGATTTCAAAACTTTAAACAAGGTCTCATTAAAAGACAACTATCCACTACCAAAAATGGACCATATCCTTTAGAGGGTAGTAGGTTCATCTAGAATTTCATTGCTTGATGGATCCTCTAGATATAACTAGATCTTAGTTCAACGAGAAGAACAAGCCAAAACTACATTTACTACTCCTTGGGGTACCTTCATGTATTTGAGGATGCCTTTTGGATTAACGAACGCAGGAGAAACATTTCAAAGAGCTATGGATATAGCTTTCTCGAAGGAAATCCACAAATTCATATTAGTATACCAAGATGATATCACAATATTTTTTAAATCTAACAATGAACACCTAGATCACTTGAGAAGAGTTTCCATCAAATGTAGGAAATTTGGGATTTCTTTAAATCCCAAAAAGACACTCTTTGGTCTGGAGGAGGGAAAATTGTTGGGACATATAATATCCAAAGATGGAATTAGAATAGATCCTACTAGAATAGAGGCCATTTTGACCATCACCCATCTTAGAAACATTAAAGAATTACAGTCATTTTTAGGAAAGATAAAGTTTCTCAGGAGATTCATTTCAAATTTAGCAGAATTAATTAGAGAACTAAATAACATGTTAAGAAAGGACTAAGCACTTAAGTGGATAGTGGAGGCCAAACAATCATTTGAAGCCATCAAGGAAGCCTTAACCAGAACTCCAGTCCTTATAAGTCCTGATTCTCAGAAGGATTTTATAATTTTTTCTTTTGCTTCAGAACACACCATTGCAACAGTCTTATTGCAAAATAACGACCAAGGATATGAACAACCAATTGAATTTCTCAGTAAATCATTAAGAGATACCACACTCAAATACAATATTATGGAAAAACAAGCATTAGCCTTAGTAAAATCTATGAAAGATTTCAGAGTCTATAATTTTTATTCTCACATTATTGCTTATGTTAGGAATTTAGTAGTTAAGGACATTTTGACACAAAATGGGCCTGAAGGAAAGAGAGGCAAATGGATTGCCACAATATTGGAATATGGCATAGAGATAAAGCCTACTAATATTATAAAAGGCCAAGGTTTAGCCAAACTCATGGCTGAATAAAATTGCTAGGCCATAGATATAAACTTCATTAGTGCCCTTGATGATCAGGAAGAGATGGTGACTCCACAGACCAGTGAACCTTTTACTGATTCACCCTTGTATGCAGATATAATATTTGTATTACTAAATTTACAAGCTCCTCCTTTTAACAGGAACTAAATCTAGATTTTTGAAACTGAAGTCATTAAAATATTGTATCATAGATAATGCTTTGTTTTGGAAAGATAGTGGTGGTATTATTTTTAATTGTTTACTGAAAGATGAAGCTGATAAAATTTGTAAGAATTTCATGCAGGGGATTATGGAGGACACTTATATTGGAAAACTACTACTGACAAAATCCTAACGTTGGTTTCTACTAGTCCACTCTGTTTGAAGATGTTAAGAAACATGTGACCTCCTATCATAAGTTCTAGATATTTGAAGGAAAGGGAAAACTTTTACCCTTGCCACTTAAACCAATCTCCACAGAAATGCCATTTCAACAATGGGGGTTAGACTTCATTGGAAAAATAAACCCAACCTCCTCATCTCAGCATAAGTGGATTTGTACAACCACTGATTACTTCACCAAATGAATAGAAGCATACCTACTGGACAAGCCACAAAAATGTCATTATCTCTTTCCTAGAGAATAATAACCTGTCAAGATTTGGATGCCCCCAAAATCTCATTACTGATAATCCAGCTACCTTTAAATCCAAGAAAATGGTAGAATTTTGTAACAAATATAACTTCAACATTGGCCATTCCACTTCTTATTACCCTCAAGGTAATGGACTTGCATAATCCACTAACAAAATCCTGGTCAATATCATTAAGAAATTACTGAAGATTAACAAAAAGTCATGGAACACAAAGTTGGTCAATGCCTTATGGGCAGATAGACTAACTACTAAAAATTCAATTGGTACATCCCCTTATCACTTGGTATATGGGATGGATGTAGATTTTCCATCATCTTTAGGAGTACCAGTGATGAAGATCATCCACGAATTGCAGGTGGAACCAAATGATATCCAGAGGAGAATAAATCAAACCATACACTTACAGCAAACCAGAGAAGAGGTCTATGTCAAATCACAAGTAATCCAGGACAAAATAAAAAACGTTTTTGATAAAAAGAACAAAGCTGATGATTTTTACATAGGTGATAAATTTCTTAAATGGGATTCAAGAAGAGAAGACAAAGGCAATCATTGCAAATTTGACTTCTTATGGCAGGGTCGTTATGTCATTTATGGTTACAGGGGAAACAATGCATTTTTCCTAAAAGAGATAGATGGATCAAATCTACCAGGAGGACTTGTCAATGGTAGAATGTTGAAGCATTACTTTTCCACTGATTAACAATAGTTCACTTCATTTTACATCATTTTATATAACATTGCAGAGTGTAGATTGGATTGGATGGTAATCTTTTGAAGTTGAACGTCGGAGAGAAGACCCTGAGCTTTGAAGGATTCACCATCACAAGTATTAATAACGCAGAATCACATAAGGACAATTTACAAGGTAATTTTAGTCACAGTTCAAAGGCTACTGACCTTTAGAGTTCTTGACATTTCACCAAGAAATTTCATCCCCATGTGGAGCCACTAATAGGGTCCTATAATAATAGGATTCATAATTTTGAATTGGCTGTGGTTAGTCTTGTAATATTGTACATACTTTTGCTTTCCGCAAAATGTTTTCCAATTTAAAAATTAAAAATTGTAAAGAGGATATCTCCGAAAATAAATATCAAAGGACAAAAAGAATAAGAAAAGATTAAAAAATGAAAAAATATGAACCACAAACAAAAACAGATAATGAAAGTGTGCAAATCCAAGTGCCACTACTTTTCACTTTACTATGCAAAATAATGGTTATGTGCAACTTGTCATTAATGCCACAACCCATGATAGTCAAACTGTTTAATCTTAACTAGTTCATGCTTTAAATTTCATGTTTGTAGTTAGAGAATAAAAGATCTAGCCAAACTGTTTAATCTTGGCATATCAGTAGCTAGGTAGAGATAAAATATGCTCAACAAATTAATCTGAGCCATTGGAAGATATAAGGTTAGAATTAGATAGTTTGCTTTTCAAAAGAAAAAGGAAAGAAAGGCTCTACTAGCTTAAATGCACCCAATTTATGTGAATAGAAAATGATGGGATAAATAAAGGGTAGGTAGAAGAAATGTTGCAGAAGTACAAAGTTGTTAAAGCAAAAGCACATTGATCATGCTTAATAATATGTTTCCGTGTGCAAGAGCAGTTATGAAAGTGAAAGGATGTTCACAAGCTGATTTAAGTAAATTACCCTCATTTCATTTCATCCCCCACTACATACTTACTAATTTCCCCATTATCCCATCATTTCTTGCTAAAAATACCCTTTTCCCTTCATTTTCACCCTTGCCCCTTGGTTTCATACATTTTCCTAGCAAACTACTCTCCAAAGGTCATTTCCATGCCCAAAACCCCTTTTCCCTAGTGTGAAACCCATTTCTCTTTGAAAAAATCACTTTCCCCTTATTAATTCCCACATTTTCCTAAAAACCCCCCTCGGCCTAAGTTTTGTCTCCCGCCCTACTTTATTTAATTAGCTCCTAAATTCACCTTTTTTCTAACAAAACCCTTTTAACTCACCCCCCCCGAGATTAACAAGCCCCGCCACATTAAAACCTTCGCCCCACTCCACAAACCTGCTCATTACATTTTAATCCTCACCCCATTCATTAATTAATTACGATTACTTGTAATTGATCCCCCGGCCCTGAAAATCTCTGCCTGATTGCTCTCTGTGCAACTTCACCACACAATAGTTGTTAGGTCTGTTACCCCCAGATCTGACGACGCACATCCATATCACGTTGATTCACCTCTCGACCCTTACCCACTCGAGAGCATGTGAGATTCATGGCTTTTCTCGGGCTCATTTTGGTTACGTGGCAGCTCCACATTAACTCGTGTGCTCATGGGAAATACCGCCCGATTGACAAAAGCAGTGTGATGGCCTCCAAAACCGCCTCCTTGTGTAAGCCAAAACCATCACTGTTCATTATGAAATTTTGTGCAAAATTCTAAACGTTGTTGGTGAAAAGGTCAAAGATCCCCATTTTCATCCTTTTCGCTCATTCGCTATGTGAAAGCTTCGTAAGCCTTCCTGTGCCACCTTGACCCTTTGCAACCAAATTTCATTGCCAACTACATCCTGAACACGCTCTGGACGACCAATTCAGCCATCCAATGCATAACTGAAGACACGGTACCCTCAACAACCACCATTGAAACCATTTTGCAACCTATACCTCCATTTCTAGGTATTTTGCCGAAAAACCAGAATGGCCATCTCAGCTTGAAAGCGTAAAGCCAATTTCAAACATTAATTAATTAAATTTAATTAATTTTTCCCTAAATTGAGAGTATTTACCCCCTGAAAACCCAAACTCCTCTTTTACGACCTGCAAAATACCCTTTCACTCCACCAGAGTTATCAAAGCTTCATTTCCACAAGTTTTATAAGTGTAATTCCCACATATTATCCTAAAGATGGCTATCCACACCTCTCTAGATGTCAGACCTGTGTCAACCACTCACTTGGACATTGACCCTTTGGCCTAGAAGATAGGGATTTCCAATTAAAAGGCACTGCAACTCTAGCCCACCTTTTAAAGCTCCACTATTGGAGCAAGGATAGGTTTCTAAACTATGTATATGACATCCACCTTTGGGAATCCAATTTACCCAAATACAGATTCCCAGAAGTTCACCCATTCCCAGATATTGTACATTTTTGTCATGCTTGTTATCTCGCTAGCCAAAGGGCTATTGTTGCCCCAAACCATGATTTGTTATTCACCATTACACCTAAGTCAATCAACAAAATGCTAAAAATCCAACATAGCCCTAATCAGACCTCTCTATCCATTGGAGACCTCTTGGACTTATACATCACATTAGACCAAATGAAAACCAACAAAATCTTCCAGAATTTCATCATTGAAGACTGCCACACTCCTACATATTCCCAACCTTATGTTGCCACCATTTTCTTAGAAATTAGAAGACACATAATCACCATGCTCTCATGGATCCTAGGATACACATCAGATGAGCATGTGGATGAGGTCATCTTGGCCTTCCAGTCCATTTTCAGTCCAGGCAAACCTCCTGCTATCATGTATGATTATGCTCAGTTCATTGCAGATAGAATGCATGAACAATTCACCAGACTTGCCACTGAAAGAGTTTTCATAGACTCTTCAGTGTTGTTTTATATGTTTTTGGTATTACTAGACAGATAAGTTCCCTGTGAGCATCCAGAAGTTGGACACCAAGGGAAAAGAGAGATCGGTGGTCTACTAGATACTCTTGGTCCAAACGGTTTCCACAACATTCACCTACAAAGAATTCACAGACTCCATTGTATACCGAGTCATGAACATGCTGACTTCTAATACTCAGCCTAGAATCAGCTAAGACCTCAAGAGTGCTGCAATTGGAAAAGAACAACAACGTGGGAGACTGGTACCTCTACCAGAACCACACTCAAATTAGAGTTTATGGTTGCCAATTAGCCGCCTATAAATTTCCCACATACCTCCCTATGAGAATATTTTCTCTTGAGTACTTTAGAAAAATCATCAACTCTGATGAGGTCCACTCCCTTTCTGCTAGGATGAAAACAATAGAGAGGCTGGACTAGAGGCCGACAGGTTACTACAATGTATGAAGTTAAGAAACAGTTTCATGTGGTAGTATGACTCTCATGGGGTCATAAATAATCTTAGACTCAGGGTCAAGTTGGGAGCACACATCGACCACCCAAAACCTGACATTGAATAGTTTGTTAACCAATCAGAGTGGGTGGAGAACACATTAATTGATATGGACAACACAATTGTGGATTTTGAGAACACATTAATTGATTTGGAAAAGTAATTTGACCAGAGCCCTTTCCTGTAGGTTCCAAAGTTAGGAGAACCAAAGAATGTTCATCCTATGCTACAATCCCCAGCCAATGAGGAGAAAAATCCTAAGAGGAATAGGGAAGAGGCATCCAGCTGTGCCATGGAGACTACTGATGATATTTTTGAGCTAAGCAAAAGACCCAAGTAGAATCGTGTGTCTGAACAAGATGAAAACATTACTTCATAGGAAATAACTGACACTGAGGCAATGGGGTAGATAAGTAAAGAAACAACTTCATCAAGTGAAACGCAATAGCCCTAAACCTCCAACACACAAAAGATATAGAGACAACAGAGTATGGAGGTTTCTTCCTTTGTTAGGCTAGCTAACAAGGCAAAGGACATCAAAGACAGATTCAAAGAGATAAATATGAGGAATGAAAAGTTGAAGGCAAAGACATATGCCCAATATCTCAAGCTTACACCACCAAACCAGGCGAGATTGATGTTAGCCTTTGACATAAAAGCAGGAGAAATGTAAGTGTCATTTTTGCAACTCACTGTACATAAACCAAAAACCACAACAGACTACAAGAAAACTAAGTTTGAGGTGTTGGCCATGGATGTTCATCCCATCGATCAGATAGACTTCCACAAGCAAGATTGAGAAATTATTTACTCCACCCTCATAGGAAAGGCCATGGCTGCCCACAAGCTACAGGATTCACTGGAAAATGTGATAGCCCAGTACAAATTGGAGAAGGCCTCCTCATAAGCCAATGATAATAGGATAAGTTCATTGGAGGACTTGGTCATTGAACTAGGCCATGATCCAAGTGACATTAAGGTTGCTGAAAGACTAATCAAAAAGAAGAATAAGGACATAACATCCCTCAAGAAATAACTTAAGATGCCTCATTCACAATACCCACAGACAAAGGAGGTCCTGGAAATTCAGAGCAATCATGAATAGATGATGTACCTAGTGTTGTAGCTAAATGACCAGTTGAAGGAAATGGAGAAAGAATTGGATAGCTTGATGCAGCTCAAACAACAGAGTCTTGATGAAGCTCCTCCAACTGTCATTCTAACAGTGACCACAGTTGTACCTTCTACTCTGGCAGCATCCTTAGCTCCCACTGCTCTAGTGGCCACTACACTACCATCATCTACACCCACTACATCAACAACATGATCGACAGCAAAAAGCTCCACAAGTTATGAAGAAAATAGGATGGTCAAGGCAATGGAATAAATGTCCATTCAAACCACTGAAATGAACAAACTTAAGGAGAAAGTCACCATCCTAGAAACAAATTACAAATTGGCCCAAATCATGCACAAAGAAGAACAACAAAAGGCCACAATGATGAATGAAAGAATAAAGAGCCTAGAAAAAGAATTGATACTGAGTGAACCTCTAGGTAAGGCTAAGGAGAAAATGTGGGCCAATATCATTAACTATGTCAATGATATTTGGCCATCCATCTAGGTCATTTTTGAACAGATTGATTTAATAAAGTAGGCTACAGAAGCCATTGAAAGGGTTAAAACAGAACTTGGAGATATGCTAGTCCAAGCAGTAAGGATCATTCACTTCCTCAACTCCAAGAACAAGTATGAGCTGCAAGAACTAGAGATACTTGATAGGACATGTACAATTTTGGAAGTTAAAAGAGTCCTCACTAAGATTTATTTGATGTTGAACTTGAAGGATAAGTGTCAAACCATGCAACTAGTCATTGACAAGTTCATGGTTAAGTTTGAACTTTTGAGGAAAAAGGGATTACCAGATCCCTTAGTTATAAATGATAAGATAATGACACAAGAGGATTACAATAAGAAGATTAAGGAAGTGGCCAGAGATCGGGTATACTTCATCCATGAAGGGCATACCAACAGGCAAAGTATTATACCAAACTTTTGAAAACTTGTTTTACCTCCAACATGAGGTAAAACACCATTTTGTCAATAAACCTACTTTTGCCAAATACACAGAGGTAGATGAAATATACAGAAATATTCTCAATATCCAATTACCAGATGAGGAGACATGGGAAAAATTGAATGATTTACTGTAGAAAAAATACACAGTAAAAATATAGGTGTATAGTAAAAAGTAAAAGAGCACAATAAAAGGGTATTGATAGGTCAGCGAGGTTAAAGTGTATAAGAAGAAAGGTCATAAATAAATATGACATCCAGTATGAAGACCAGACAACCAAGTAGCTTAAAGGGAAAAAGATGAAAGACTAAAAGACATCATAACCTTAATAACAGGGACAACAAAAAATAGTTCAATATTGTCTATATCTTCTTGCATGAAGATATTTCTTTTACCTAGATTAGTTCTCAATGTAGTTTGAGATAATTTGTAAATTCTTTTTGTATAAATACTTCATAATTTGAAGTATCGGGTGTGGATTACTATACATTTGTAGAGTTATTTTGTTCTTAAACCTAAGGGTGATTGTACCAATTTTCAAGTCAACAGACTGGAGCAAGTAATAAAAGAATTGCATTACGGGATTCATGAGAAGAGATATTTGCAGTGAAGTATCTTCTTTGTCTAATTTTGTTACTTTCTTATATTTTATCCAAATTTGAATCAATTAACTGGAAATATAACTCAGTACTTGTTTAAGTACACTTTTTTTTTCACCGTTGGTCATTTATATGTTTTCCTCTCATATCTAGATTTGAGAACCCTTAATTGATCTCCCATCATGCTTGACCTCTTTCATAATCTTCATAATTTGGCCTGAGGAACCCTTAATTGCTCCTTGGATCTGATTAGAAACCATTTCACCATCCAGCCATTGAGATCTGTAATAACTCACCTATCTTGCCCTATAGACACTGTTTTAAAATCTTGATCCAGTCTAGTTTGTCTAACATTCGACTTCATATCCCAATGGTAAAAGCGAATATCTATTCATCTAAGTAAGTGATCCCACCACCCAAATTCAAATAAAAAACCAAGTGCAGCAATAACTAGACAAAAATAATTTTAATTAAAACAAAGTTAAATAATAAAGAGAGAGCCCTCTCTGAGAATTAGGAAGGCTAGATCCGAATCTTAAAAGTTGGTTTTTGGTTACCTCTCTCATTTCTTTTTTGAACAACTTTAAATATATTTCAGAGTGATAACATTATTGGCGACGATATTGGGGACTTCGATCCTTAGTCTTATAAAACTTTAAGGAAATATTAAATGTAATCTCGAAGCCCTTAAGCTCATTTTAGAAATTTCTTCTTCAAATTATTCATGAAAACAATTTAAAAAGTTAAAATTCCAGCTCCCAATAAGATTCACTATACTAGGGCAAACCCAGATCCAAACCCTGCTATCATAGTTGATGACCCATACAGGATTTTAAGAAAACCTAAAAAGGTAGAAACTCAGGCAAGTAGTAGCGAGTTAGTCAAGGAAAACTCACTCCCTGAGGAGTTGTCAAATTTAGAGGAAATCCCTTTTGATTTGTCATTTCACCTCTCATTATTTAGAGCTAAATCTGAGAATACCATCCATGAAAGAGTGTTATACACTGAGTTTATTCAACTCATTGAATCAAAATGTGTGATTATCCATCTAGATTTATATCAATTTGTCTTTGAGACTTTTGAAAAGTTATAAGCTTTGACCTCTACATTTATAAGTGAGATAGATGATGCTTACCTTCAACAATCTGTTGAACTAGTTGCCCTCACTACTGTTGTCGCTGAAATTTCTGCACAATATTCACTGACTGTAAATACACCTTCTTTAATACCACCTTACCTATAGTATCCACCAGAATCCAATCCCCTAAACCAGTAACTCATCAACCATCCTCATATTCATCATCATCTAGTTCATCCCCATCCAGTTCAAGCCCTTCCTCAAGTACCACAACTTTACCCTCTAGCCAAACTAGAATCTAAGCCATGGCAGTCAGATATGCACCTATAGTTTTACCCGCACAACTCCATGGTGTTAGGGTTGGTATCTTCATCCCTCCATCAGTGATCAAAATTCTCTTGTTGCATTGCATTTTAGGTGTCTCATTCAATCAACTGCATTCCATTAGGATCATGGATCATCTGATGGCAGTGGCATATTATCAATTTTCCCTCATGGTCTTTACCTACTGGCCTATTTTCACAAATTAAGGTCATTGACAGTCATTTTCTGTCTTTACATTTGTAAAAGCCATTTTTAGGGTTTTTAGGTCTCATTAGGTCTAGGGTTTGTCATTAAAGTCTTGTAAAATCTCACTAATGGTTAGCAGGCACATGAGGAGGTCAAATAAGTTCTCAACATCAAAAATTTCAATAATCACATGTTCAGTGATTGGCTTTTCCTCAAAACCCTATATTGAGGAAAAACATAGTTTTTATGTATTATGTATAAAATTTTATGTAATTATATCTTCCTATATGTAATAAGTTTGGAAATGTAGCCCTGGTCACCTTGCCAAGCTCCTGCACTTTAGCTTTTGCAAAAGAGATAAGAAATTCAAAGCATTAGTCCATCAATTTTCAAAAACCAAATCAAACTACCAAAATAGAGTTTTAAAAGCCAAAGTGAAAGGAAAACATTAGAAAAGTGGGTTTTAGTAAGTGAAAAATTAAAGTTCCTTGTATATAAAGTGTTTCCTGGGTTGAAGAGTTCGTTTGTGCCAAAGAGTGAGGGAACAAAGTCAAAATCACAATTTGGTGAGCAAAGGGAGAAATTGCATCAAAATTTTTCCAAGCTTACTGGGTGTGACACACCTGGTCGACGCAGTGCACAAAGCGCATAAATCGCATTGAAAACCTAACAGGCGTGGCGCACCTGAGCAGTGCGGCACACCTATGTTTGGGCGTGGCGCACCTGCCTTCCAAGCCCAAATTTCATCAAATCGACTTGCAAAGCTCCAAAATCTTGCAAAATTCATTCTTTCAAGTAAGTGGAAGCTCTCATATTGCCATTGCAAAGGTTTTGATCATATTTCATGGTGTTTCAATACGTGAAAGATAAAACCCTAGTTTGTTGCATATTCCATTGAAAAAGTTGTCTAGGGTTTTCAAAGAAATTTTCATTGTTGTTGTTTGCTCTCTGCAATCATTTTCACATTCCTCAACTACACTCCCCTCATTTCATACCCCTTACCCCTCCTTCATTCACATTCATCTTACCCCCCTCGTCCCCAAAACCCTAATACCTAACAAATACCCACTATTCCCAAAACCCTGCCACTCCCAAAAAACCCTACAACCAGCATCACAACCCCTCATTCACAGTCCCACTCATCAATCCCTTTCATTAAACATTGAACAACTATTCTTCATTTAAAATCTCTTCATACTGATCATTGAAACACCATACAGTGGCAAACATGGAAACAGATTCACTTGATGAAAGAGATGAAGAAATAGTGAGTGATTCCTCCCAAGGAATTCATGCACCAAGAAAACCACACAAGGGAGGAAAACACGTTTGGGAGGATCCCACTACACTTACGAGCTATTAGCTTGTCCTCTTGCTGTAGCATGTTTCAAACATCAATCTTGCTACGAGTTTTGTGAGATGGTGGAAAGAGTGAAATATCACCATGAGCTTGCTAGACTTTTTGTCCTTCATCTTCACAATGGCCAGGTCAATTTAGCAGGTGTTACCTTCACTTTGACACCTGAAACTATAGCTCAAGCAACAGGTATTCTCAATGTGGGTGAACAGTGGAACAAAGGATAGCTAGTGGACAAAGAGAATTATGAGCCTTATATCAAGGTTGACTATCAAAAGCAAATCAATAGGGTCTTCCCTTTCAGATACGTACAGGACACATATGCTCCACTCATGAAGCTCATAATCAAATACTTCAGTTGTGAAGGTAGATTTTCTCGCTTATACACCTGTCATGTCAGATTATTGATGCATTTCACTAGAGTGAGGATGATGAACCTACTCTATTTCATGTGCCGGAATATTGAGAAAATGACCACATTGGTGCAAAAGAAACCTCCTCATCAACAATACAACAACATTTATCACTTTTCATTGATCAAGATTGTGGTTTTGCATCAGTTGAGCTTGCCGAATGTTTCATGGGATGATTTCATTTCACATGAGGTTTTCACAAGTCCTCAAGTGACCCCATCTATTTTTCATGAGGCAGGAGGGCCTTCACATCAGCGAGAAGTTCATGAGACTCAAACAACCATTGTGCGAGTATTTGTCACTTACCAAAAGGCACAAGGAAATTATTTGCAGCAGCTAAACGAGTACTATCTCCACCCGGGGTGGAAGGGGTCTCATTTCCTTCAACAACAAAGTAGGTATAGGAAAAGGTAAACAACCAGTCCATGATGGAGGGCCTTCTGAAGGTCAAGAGAGAGATTTCATTCTCATTTAGGATGAGGACACTGATTTGGGCTCCCAAAGCTCAAAACTCAAAGAGATCATCCAGGAACAAGAATTTGACATTCATGACTTATCTCTTAACCTTGAAAGGGCTAAGTGGATCATCAATTACCTTGAGCAAAGGAACAAGCAGTTGGAGGATAAGCAGACGATCATGGAGCTGCAAAACATAAGGGAAAACCGACAAGCAACTAAGAGGAGGAAAGTCAAATTGACACCGCTTAAGGAAGAGATTGATGCTGACCAGGAATCTTGGCTAGAGAGGACAAATATGCACTTGGAGAAGCTGCTTGAGAAAGAAAATAGGGAGAAAACGGTGTTGAGGCACATGGATTTTCATTATTTTGCAAGAAACAAGATTTGCAAAGTGAGAATAAGGAGCTTAAAAGCCAAGTTGAGGAAAAATTTGACGATGAAGAAAGACCAAGCTAGGCTCAAAATATTGTCTAAATCTTCCTTGGCCTAACATAGTACTTAATTCAGGTCACCCAGTCCAAATTTCAAGAAATTTGGCTCACTTTTTGACAATTTTGAAATTTTGAAGGAAAAAACAGGATTTTCTTCCTCGCGCGTAGTGCCACCCGGTGCTTGCTTTTGCTAGGGACCTCCTCTCGAGAAAAACTCTACATTTTTTGATTCCTTGTGAAAAATTATGAATACCCAAAAATTACTAGAAATTTTTCTCAAGATTTGAGCCTCCAAAAGGATCAAAAACACCTCAAAAATGCCCTTTATGCCCCTTTTTGGCCACATAGGAAGCAATGTTGGGAGAAATCTCTTTTGGAGGGGAAACTGGACACCAAATTCAAAGATTTCACTTGTTATGGAAATTAGAAAGACAGTCCTTTCCAACAAGCCCACTTGGAGCAAATTTGGTGCATGAGAAGGCTCCAAAAATCAGCTGCAGAAAGGCACTACGCACAGGGAAAGTGGTGTGGCGCACAGGATGGAAAATTGCTATTTTTGCCCAAAAAAACTCTGTTTTCACCTAGTTTTTTCCCAGTCTGAATTTTTTCTCTCTCATGGTCAAAATCATGATGTAAATTGATATAAATTGATGTAATTTGATGTAAAAATGGTAAAAAATTCACTCATGGAGGTAGATACATCTGTATAGGTGTTTTTGAAACTGAATGAATCAGTTTCCTAGCTTTTAGAGGCAAGTTGTTTCATTGTCTACTTTTCAGTTCTTAGTTTAGATCTTGTTGAAACAGCTCCTAAACTCATGAATGCGACCCCTAAAGCCTAGAATGACTTGTTTGTTGCCTATATCTAGTACTTTTTCAGTCATTTGTCAAGGTTGGACTCTTGTGAAAGCTTTGAGCATCTTTATACATTCATCTCTGCAGTTTAGCAAGGAAATAACCAGGGATTGCAACATTTTGTGGGATTCTTGTGGCAAGGTGATTTATTATTATTTTTCCTTCTATAATTCAAGTTATAATTTGTTTATGTGTTCCATTATCTCTCTCATTTCAGCTTAACTCAATGAATCAAGTATAAAGGTAGAAATCATTGAGGTTGTAGTTCTCTACCTTAGGGTTTGTTTAGTTTTATATGTTTTCTACTATTTGAAGAGGATTCTTGAGACTCTCATGCCCTCTCCAACTCCTCACCAGTCTTAAGACTCTCCTCTCGCTGAATTTAAAGTACTAAAGCATTTTCCTACCTCGCCCCACAAAAACCTCTGCAAGGCTGAGTCCATTCCCCAGACCCAAATCTGCCTTTCACATTTGAGCCAGCAAACCAACATAAAACTCAATCAAACGCCTTTGAGCATATACCTATCCTAAAATTAGTTTTTACATCAGTCATCTCAAGCCTCATTTGCTATATTTTCCTGATATTTTCAAGGAGAGAGCCCTCTCCCAACCTAGTAGGGCTAGGGCTAGCCACCATGTTAAGCGTGGTTTGATATTACCCTAGATCTTACCTTTCTCAGCCTGAGGTAGATTTAGGCCGTAACATAGGGGCAACCATACTGGGGAAGAAAAGTTTATCTTTTTGTTAGTTTTCTTTGCTTTATAAACTATAGACGGAGCCTAAAGTTAGCCAGGTAGCCTTCGAACTGCTCTTGCTTTGCGAGTGCATAAGTAGATGAATGCTACTTCAGTCAATCTTTGGTTTAGTTTTATAAACTAAACATCTAACTTGCAAATCACCCCAGTACATGTATCAAGTTAGATCTGATTGTTGATGGTGGACAAAAATCAAACACCGAAAATCTGAAATCATTCACCTGGCGACTCCAGTGTCGAAAAATCCCAAGCTTCAGAACTTTGTATGGCAACTCTACTCTTCAAGAATCAGTAGCCTGAAGAATTTCTTGGTGAATTCACTGTTATCAAAATGGTTTTGTTGGATCGCAGGTATGCTCCCATGAGCCGAGATCACATTCTAGGTTTTCCAAATAAAATTCCTCAGGTAGATTGGCAAAGGAATTTGCCTATGTTTAAAGATGGTGCTAGAAATGATGTTGCTTTGCATCTGTTAGATTTCACATACATATTCGCAAGTTGAAGGTTGATTTTCTTGAAGATTGTTTGATGAAGAAATTCATGGCCACTCTGGAATGTGAAGCCCTATGTTGGTATGAAAGTTTGCCACCTACTTGTATTTACGATTTAAAGGATTTTTATGCCATGTTCTTTGAAAGGTATAAAGAATCTTATCCATTATTAAATTTAGTTCAGAACTATTGCAAACATGTTTATAGTTTTATTGAAAATCTTGAGAAAGTTTATGAAGGTGATGACTTCATGGATGATGAGATCATGGAATCCCTGTATGAAAATCCATTTCAGCAGCATAAAGAGAGTGATACTTATCAATATGATTAGGAAAATTTGCAGTAGGATCAAGATCTTAGTATAGTGGAAAATGATGAAAGAGAATGTTTTATTTCAGATCTATCCATAGAAGAAGACAGTATGCATGAAATTCAAGTTTCAATTTCAGAATGTGATAAAGACAAGTCGACTATTTCATATCTAGATTCAGATCGTGATGACGAAGACTACCTTTTGTTGAATCCCATGAAGGAGAGCTCTACTGTTGAGATCATCTGGAATGAAGAAGACAACGGTATTGACTCAAGTGTTCTCATTTCATTAGAAAACATCCTTCATGAGGAGGTAATCCAATCATTTTATAAAAAACAGGATGAGATCTTTGTTCAAGTGAAAAATCTTCTTTCAATAACTCAGTGGTAAATGATAATTTGATTGCCAGGTCATATGAAGATGATCAACAATGTTTTCAAATTTCAGAAGATCAGGGAATTAAGGACTGCCATTCAGGTCTTTCATGTTTTGAAATGTTATTTCAAGAAGACAATAATTCCTTGAGCAAAAGAAAACAAAAAGTATTATCTCCTCTATCTGAAGATGAGATAGATCAACTTCTCAAAAGCCAGGTTACAGCCCAAGCTAATGCAAGTCTGTAGTGTGCACGTGGTCAAGAAGGTGTAAGTGGAGCATCTTCCAATTTTGAAAGTTAGGACAGTCTTGAAATTAGCTTTATAGATCAGCAAACAGATAATGTTTTCTTTCATGAAGATGATAAGGTTGTCAGGTTTGATGATCTTGAAGATTGTTTTCTGTTTAAGAATGACCTAGACCATGAAATTGAGGAATATGAGCCTGAGAGAGATAATATGCCAAAATTTCTCATGCTCGAGGAATTTATAGCAAACACTCGGATGGTAGAAGCTTATACCTCTCTATGCCTTCCTATCACTCAACAATTAGTTCTTATTTCAGATCAGAATGAAGGAAGTACTTGTGCTGGATCTCAAGACAAGCTAGTGCTTCAGGATTTTCAAGATCCCTTCAGAATTCTTTCGCAAGCATTATAGAAAATGAATGTTGCTTGGTTTGTTAGCATAAGCGTTGGTTTCAATTGTTATTATGAGTTGCCTACATGTACATTGTTCTATCTGCTCTGGGAAAGTGCGAGCAAAATTTCAGTGAGCAGCCATCTGTTGGATTGGTTACATTGGAAGACTCACTTCACATAATTTTACATATTTCATCAGTAGACAGGCGGTTGTCATCATGATTTGAAGCCTTCAAATCTTGATGGTATGTTGCCATTAAGTACTTATTTCAGTTAAGTAAGTCTTGAATCATTTTTATTTTAGTCAGTTTCAAAATAGTTTCAGAGTCAGTTTGTACTATCATCATTCATTTAGTTTGGGGCCCGAAGTGAAGGCTATAAAACTCAATGTTTGATGTCAGTTTTTGATTATTTAGTGTGGATTGTTTCAGTTAGCATTGAGTCAGTTTCCATTCATGTCATTGAGTAAGTTTTGAGTCAAGATATTGGTTTTATGTTTGCGGAAGTTATTGACTCTATTCAGCCCAATGGAAGAGGCACTACTTGCTTTCTAGAGATCTGTAGTTCTTGGCACCTCCAAGGAGCTACCATCCCCATTGGGTCCAATGTTAGTGTCGGTACCTTCATCCCTCCATCAGTGATCAAAATTCTCTTGTTGCATTTCATTTCAGGTGTCTCATTCAATCAACTGCATTCCATTAGGATCATGGATCATCTGACGACAGTGGCATATTATCAATTTTCCCTCATTGTCTTTACCTGCAAGCCTATTTTCACAAATCCAGGTCATTTACAGTCATTTTTTGTCTTTACATTTGTAAAAGCCATTTTTAGGGTTTTTAGGTCTCATTAGGTCTAGGGTTTGTCATTAAAGTCTTGTAAAAGCTCAATAATCGTCAACAGGCACATGAGGAGGTCAAATAAGTTCTCAGCATCAAAAATTTCAATAATCACATGTTCAGTGATTGATTTTTCCTCGGAACCCTGCTTTGAGGAAAAACAGAGTTTTTATGTATTATGTATAAAATTTGATGTAACTTTATCTTCCTATATGTAATAAGCCTAGAAATGTAGCCCTGGTCACCTTGCCAAGCTCCTGCACTTCAGCTCCTATAAAAGAGACAAGAAATTCAAAGCATTAGTCCATCAATTTTCAAAAAACAAGTCAAACTGCCAAAACAGTGATTTAAAAGCCAAAGTGCAAGGCAAACATTAGAAAAGTGGGTTTTAGTAAGTGAAGAATTAAAGTGCCTTGTATATAAAGTGTTTCTTGGGTTGAAGAGTTCATTTTTGCCAAAGAGTGAGAGAATAAAGTCAAAATCGCATCAAAATTGAGCCAAGCTTACTGGGTGTGGCACACCTGGGTTAAGGCACGACGCACCTGGTTGGCACGGCACACAGAGTACAGAAATCACATTGAAAACCTAACAAGCACGACGCACCTGAGCAGTACGACACACCTGTGTCTGGGCATGGCACACCTGCCTTCCAAGCCCGAATTTCATCAAATTGACTTTGCAAAGCTCCCAAATCTTGCAAACTTCGTTCCTTCAAGTGGAAGCTCTCATATTTCCATTGCAAAGTTTTTGATCATCTTTCATGGTGTTTCAATAGGTTAAAGATAAAACCCTAGTTTGTTGCATAGTCCATTGAAAAATTTGTCTAGGGTTTTAAAAAAAATTTGTCATTGTTGTTGTTTCCTCCCTGCAATCATTTTCCCATTCCTCCACCACAGTCCCCTCATTTCATATCCCTTACCCCTCCTTCATTCACATTCATCGTACTCCCTCATCCCTAAAACCCTAATACCTAATAAATTCCCACTATTTACAAACCCTAATTGGCATTCCCAAAACCCTGCCACTCCCAAAACACCCTACAACTAGCATCACAACCCCTCATTCATAGTCCCACTCATCAATACCTTTCATTAAATAGAAAACAACTATTCTTCATTTAAAATAGCTTCATACTAATCATTAAAACACCATATAGTGGCAAACATGGAAAAAAAATCACCTTATGAAAGAGATGAGGAAACAGTGAGTGATTCCTCCCAAGAAATTCATGCACCCAGAAAACCACACAAGGGAGGAAAACACATTCGGGAGGAGACCACTACACTTACAGAGCTATTGGCTTGTCCTCTTATCGTAGCATGTTTCAAATATCAATCTTGGTATCAGTTTTGTGATATGGTAGAAAGAGTGAAATATTACCATGAGCATGCTAGAGTTTTTGTCCTTCATCTTCATAATGACCAGGTCAATTTAGTAGGTGTTACCTTCACTTTGACACCTGAAACTATAGCTGAAGCAAAAAGTATTCCGAATGTGGGTGAACAGTGGAACAAAGAACTGCTGGTGGACAAAGAGCATTATGAGCCTTATATTAAGGCTGGCTATCAGAAGCAAATCAGTAGGGTCTTCCCTTTGAGATACCTATTGGACACATATGCTCCACTCATGAAGCTCATAATCAAATACTTCAGCTGTGAAGGCAGATTTTCTTGCTTATACACCTATCATGTTAGATTATTGATGCATTTCACTAGAGTGAGGATGATGAACCTCCCCTATTTCATGTGCCAGAATATTGAGAAAATGACCACATTGGTGCAAAAGAAACCTCCTCATCAACAGTACAACAACATTTATCACTTTGCATTGATCAAGATTGTGGTTTTGCATCAGCTGAGCTTTCCGAATGTTTCATGGGATGATTTCATTTCACATGAGGTTTTCACAAGTCATCAAGTGACCCCATCCATTTTTCATGAGGCAGGAGGGCCTTCACATCAACGAGAAGTTCATGAGACTCAAACAACCAGTGTGCCAGTATTTGTCACTTACCAAAAGGGCACAAGGAGATTATTTGCAGCAACCAAACAAGTACTATCTCCACCTGGGGTGGAAGGGGTCTCGTTTCCTTCAACAGAAAAGCAGGTACAGGTAAAAGGTAAACAACCAGTGCATAATGAAGGGCCTTTTGAAGGTCAAGAGAGATATTTCATTCTTATTTAGGATGAGGAAACTGATTTGGGCTCCCAAAGCTCAAAACTCAAAGAGATCATCCAGGAAAAAGAAGTTGGCATTCATGACTTATCTCTTAACCTTGAAAGGGATAAGTGGATCTTCAATTACCTTGAGCAAAGGAACAAACAGCTGGAGGATAAGCAAGCGATCATGGAGTTGCAAAACATAAGGGAAAACTGACAAGCAGCCAAGAGGAGGAACGTCAAATTAACACCGCTTGAGCAAGAGATTTGATGTTGACCGGGAATCTTGGCTAGAGAGGAAAAATATGCACTTGGAGAAGCTGCTTGAGAAAGAAAATAAGGAGAAAAATATGTTGAGGCACATGAATTTTCATTATTTGGCAAGAAACAAGATTTGCAAAGCGAGAATAAAGAGCTTAAAAGCCAAGTCGAGGAAAACTTTGAGGAAGAAAGACCAAGATAGACTCAAAATCTTGGCTGAAGCTTCCTTGGCCCAACATAGTACTTAATCTAGGTCACTCAGTCCAAATTTCAAGAAATTTGGCACACTTTTTGGCAATTTTGAAATTTTGAAGGAAAAAATAGGTTTTTTTACCTGGTGCATAGTGCCACCCGGCGCTCGCTTTTGCTAGGGACCTCCTCTGGAGAAAAACTCTACATTTTTGGATTCCTTGTGAAAAAATATGAATACCCAAAAATTACTATAAAGTGTTGTCAAGATTTGGGCCTCCAAAAGGGTCAAAAACACCTCAAAAATGCCCTTTCTACCCCTTTTTGGCCACACAAGAAGCAGTGTTGGGAGAACTCACTTTTGGAGGGTCAAATGGACAGAAAATTGAGAAAGTTTACTTGTTTTGGAAAGTAGACAGATATACATTTCCAACAAGCCCACTTGGAGTAAATTTGGTGCAAGGAAGGCTTCCAAAATCAGCTACAAAAAGGCACTATGCACAGGGAAAGTGGCACAGCGCACAGGATGGAAAACTCCTATTTTTGCCAAAAAACTCTGTTTTCACCTAGTTTTTTCCCAGTTTGACTTTTTTCTCTCTCATGGTCAAACTCATGATGTAAATTTATATAAATTGATGGAATTTGATGTAAAAATGGTAAAAAATTCACTCATGGAGGTAGATACATCATGTATATGTGGTTTTGAAACTGAATGAATCAGTTTACTAGGTTTTAGAGGCAAGATGTTCCACTACCTAATTTTTTGTTCTTAGTTTAGATCTTATTGAAACAGCTCCTAAAATCATGAATTCGACCCTAAAGCCTAGCATGAGTTGTTTGTGGAATATATCTGGTAATTTTTCAGTCATTTGTCAAGGTTGGACTTTTGTGAAAGCTTTGAGCATCATTGTACATTCATCTCTGCAGTTTGGCAAGGAAATAGAGTAGGGTTTGCAGCATTTTGTGGGATTCTTGTGGCAAGGTGATTTAGTATTGTTTCTCCTTCTGTAATTCAAGCTATCATGTGTTTATGTGTGCCATTATCTCTCTCATTTAAGCTTAACTAAATGAATCAAGTATAAAGGTAGAAATCATTGATGTTGCAGTGCTCTACCTTAGGGTTTGTTTAGTTTTATATGTTTTATACTGTTTGAAGAGGATTCCTGAGACTCTCATGCCCTCTCCAACTCATCAACAATCTTAATACTCTCCATCTCACTCAATTTAAAGTAATAAATAATTTTCCTACCTCACCCCACAAAACCCTCGGCAAGATTGAGTCCATTCCCCCGACCCAAATCTTCCTTTCACATTTGAGCCAGAAAACCAACATAAAACTCAATCAAACTCCTCTGAGCATATACCTAGCCTAAAATTATTTTTTACATCAGTCATCTCAAGCCTCATTTGCTATATTTTCTTGCGATTGACAAGGAAAGAGCCCTCTCCCGACTTGGTAGGCCTAGCTACCAGGTTAAGCATGGTTTGATGTTACCCTAGATCCTGCCTTTCTCAGCCAGAGTTAGATTTAGGACCTAACACATGGTATGCCACAATATTATTAAATCAAAATATTTTTGTTTGATGCTATTGATCAGTGCATTTCCCAACAACATGTGAACAAGATGACTGACTATTTTCAACTGAATGAGATAGATGAATAAGATGTTCAAATGAGGTTGTTTTCCCAAGCATTAATCAGGGATGTCAAGAAATGGTTCAAAACTTTACCTGCCAATCATATTGCAGACTTAGATTATTTTCATAGATTATTCATTGATAGATGGGAGAGAAAGAAAACCCCTCTACAAATACTTTCTGAATATGAAAACATTAGAAGAGATCCTAATTGAGTCAGTTCAGGACTATTGTACAAGGTTCAATAGTATCTACAATGTAATCTCAGCTAACATTAAGCCTCCACCTAAGCTAGCATTAATTAAACTCCTTGATGATTTTGTCACTAACATGTCCTACTAGTTAAGGGAAAGAAACCCTGAAACATTGGAACAAATGCAAAGAAATGTTGTTAGTGTAGAGGACAACCTGTTAGCCAAGAAAGCCAAAATGAGAAATGAAAAGAGAGTTGTAATTAAAGAGGAAAATTCCACTTCTGAGGGAAAGATAAATAGTTTAGATAAGAGTGTAGAGAGAATAATGGATAGATTAGAAAACATGGAGAGGAAAACTCAATGGGAGAATCAACAACCACCCCCAATAATAAACCCCAACTTTAGGAAGAACCCTCACACTCGAAAGAATGCTATACCAGATTAATAGATTAGGCCCCCCTTGCAAGAAAACTATGATGAGGGTTCACAGAGCCAAGAAGGAGAGGGTGACACCCAGATAAACTTACTAGGAATAAAAACTAAGATGTTTTTTTCTCACTCAAGAAGAACAGGAGTTGTACATGCTGCAATAGTTGCAATTAGAATCTGGTGAATCCTTTGAATTTAAATAGGGATATTGTTGGCATTATGACACAAGTTTGGCACTATGTGGCACAAGTGTTTTCCTTGATGGAAAATCACTCAAAGTGCAGATCACAGTTCAGTCTCTCAGAGTGAAAGAAAGTATGGTATACGTAGGTTCATCTTATCAAAGTCGCGTGTATACGTGGGATCATCGATCAAAAGGCGCGTATGCGTATGCACACACTTTCATGCAAAGAAAAAGCGCGTACATGTGGGAAAATTTATGTTTGATCCATAGGATTTAGTCCGACATATTTGAACCTATGGTTTTGGTCCTTGGTATTGCATACAAAGTGTTGAACCCTGGTATTGGGTCCCTAGTATTGGTTCTCAATGGTTTTGGACCATGGTTAAGAAAGGCCTAAGATTATAAAAAGGGAAGGAGATCATTTGGCAAGGCATTGATTGAAGGATTGAATATCTGAAGAGGAGAAAGAGCTAGAACACTGTGATTGGTTGATGGTGCATTGCTGAATCTAATCCAAGAAGGAAGCTGAGCGCTAAAAGATGGATAAGTTCTATTGATGAATCAAGACCTTAAGGCTTAAATAGTAGTATCATTGTATGGTTTTGATCTGTTGTATTTGGCGCATGATTAGATCTCTAAATCTGATAAACTGGGTATATTTGATGTCTGAATACTTGAAAAGAAAAAATTGCCTTGTATAGATTTGTACGCAGGTTCCACACATCAAAGGCGCGTATACACGCAGGTTCAGTGAAATAAGACAGCGTATACACTGTTTGGCATTGATACAGCTGTGTATGTATGTAGGTTTCTGCATAGTGAAGTAGCATACATTTTATGAAATATGTTTTAACTACTTTTGTTTATTGCTGCAGTGTTCTGGGTTCAAAATTGGTGTCTGGTTACTGTTACTGTTTTTTTGGTTACAGCATTCTGAGAATTGGTTGGTTGATTCTATATTGGGTTGTACAAAGGAGATTGATTATTGTAGATATACTTGATGCATGATTGATGTTATTCATGGATCTAGTCTGAAAATTTATGAAACATGGTCCGTGGAAGAAAAGAGAAGGTTGTAGCCTTCTGCAGGCAGCAACCTGCATACTAGTACCTCAGCTAGTACAAGAGCTAAAGGGGGTTGTAGCTCCCTTCCAGGTGAAGTTGGAGAACGAGAGAAGGTTGTAGCCTTCTACAGGTAGCAGCCTACGTATTTGTATAAGACTGCACCAGTACAGAATCATTGTAAAAAGAAGTTTCTAATTGAAAGAAAATAGAGACGAATTGTAGCAAGTGGTTTTCACCCACATTGGGTTTCCACCTTATATCTTGTGTTCTTGTGTGTGACTGTCTGCACTATTTTTCTGCTCCTGATTGATGTCTATATGGTTCTGACACATAGATTTAAGATTAACATCTGAAGAATAATTAAATTACAAGTCCGTGAGTTATACGCTATTTTATTTAACCGAAGTTGCGTATATACGCTGGTTTATCTAACTAAAGTAGCGTATACAAATCTGTATATGAATTGAAAAATAATTGACTTGATAATGTTGATTCACCCCCCCTCTCAGTATTATTTCCGACAGATATGAGTCAGCTATATATGAGGTACACAAACAATATAGCTTAAGAAGTAAAAAGAATAATGAAGCTCCTACTAAGAGATCAATCCAAACCCAAACTAAGAAAATAATAAAAGATCTTATTGCCAAAGTGTCACAAATCCTCCCTAGGGAAACACTGGAAACTTCAACCCCAAAAATTGTAGATATTACCTCCACTGAAACTCAAATAGAAACAATTATTGAAATCAATCCAAACAAGAGAAATCAAGGCAAAACAACTGAAACACAAACTGAAATTCCTAGTATTGAAAGATAAGATAAAAACACACATACTGCATTTGTTAAGGAAGATCTCATCCAAACAAACAAATCTCATTTCCCTCTCAACCTCAAAACTGAAATATCAAAATTAAAGATATCAGTTCCTTTGACCGAATTAGTAAAGAATGAATCCTATAGGTCACAGATAACTGAAACTTTAAATATAGGAGAGGGAGAAGATGTTGTCAATTTAAATGAAGATCAACTTGAATTGTTGTTTGGCCCTGAGGTCAATGGTACTCATCAACAAGGGGGAATCCCTCCTTTCTACATTAGCCTAAACATTCATGACAAAATATTACATAGTGCCATGTTATACTCAGGGGCATCTCATAATTTGATGCCAAAAGAAATCATGGAGAGACTGAACTTAGACATCACCGGACCATATAAGGACTTATTTTCCTTTGACTCTGAACCAGGTTAAATGCCTTGGTTTGATTAAGGATTTGTGTGTAACTCTAGTCCAATGCCCGACAAAAAGTATTGTAATGGACATAGTGTTTGCAAACATCCCTCCCAAATATGGAATGTTGTTGTCTCACTCATGGGGAGAAAAATTGCAAGGATCCTTACAGTTAGATATGTCTTATGCCACCATATATGTTTTTTGCCAACAAAGGAAATTATATAGAGAGACCTTGATGAAATACATGGTGAGTAGTGCTGAAAAACCACAAAACTTTCCCATATATTCCATGCATTCTGATATGGACTCTTTTATCTTGTAAAATTCAGAACATGATAATGATCAAATCATGACTATGGAAGAAAAAAGCAAACCCCCTCATAGTGAGAACAGTTTTCATGAGTCCCTATGGCATCTAGACTTCGATGGATCTGTGAATAAGTTAGGGCTAGTGCAAGAGTGTGGATCCATAATATGGAGAATAGTCATTCTGAGGGACATGCATTCAAGTTGAACTTCAAGTGCACCAATAACATGGCTAAATATGAAGCCCTAATCTTAGGGTTACAAGTGGTTAGAAAACTTGGAGCCAAACAAGTTTCCATAATGGGAGACTCAGAACTGATTATTAAATAAATTAATGGTGAATACTCTGTAAACAATCCCAGAATTAGTCAATATAGGGAGACTGTCCTATATTTTATTGAAGACCTCTTGGAACAAACTTTGTTGCCATTCCTAGAAGACAAAATATGCAGGCCCACAATCTGACCACTTTTGCTAGTACCTGCAAATTTCCCTTTCAACCCAACCATCAGCTCACTGCAGAAGTGAGACATAGGCCAGTTATACCAAACAATTTGAAGTATTGGCAGATTTTTTTTTAGAATTCTCATATTTATGATTTCATGAATGCCGAAAGTAAGTTTTAGAATTATAAAATAGATACAGATTATACAGTAGAAAAGAACATAGACAGTGACATAGATGTAAATATTTTAGATATAATTAAACCAACTAAATTCACTAACATACAAATAGATAAGTTAGAAAATGTAGAGGTAGAAGAAATAATGAATGATGAACCTGAAATTATGAATCTTAAAAATAGTTTTTTTCCTAAGGGATTAGTCCCATTAGAAGATTTGTTGGACTCAAATGATGTAGATAGGAAACTGTTAGAGCCTAGATTTACCTCAGCTTGGACAGGCAAGGTTCTAGGTCCACATCAAACCAGACTCAGCCTCGTAGCTAGCCCTATGAGGACAGGAGAGGGCTCTCTCCGGGTCAAACTCGGGAAAGATAATCGATGGGCCTCAAGATGAATGGAATAAAAATCTAATGTTAGGCTAGATATGAAGTACAAGGGTTTTTTTTTGAGTTTTTAGGAGCTTTTGTGTTGGAATAGGGAAAGGCAAATCTGGGCTTGGGGATGACACACAGTTTTTTGCAGAGGTCTTATTGGGGCAAGGAAGGCCATCATCTTGATGCTTTTAAAGGGAATGAATGGGTAGATCAGACTGGTGAGGAGCTAAGGAGAGCAAGAAGGTTTCAAGGATTCTCCTTAAACAGATGAAAACATGGAAAATCAAACAAATTTAAAGGCAGAGCATGACAATCAATGGATTCTACCTTAATCATTTCATTTGTTCAATTGCAGAAGATGATAGTAAGGAAAATGACTCACATAACAACTTACAATTACTGAGAGAAGCACACCATCAAAACATAAAGCCACATGGATCCCAAATAGTGCTGCAAAACCCTGGTCTTTCCTTAGCCAAAATGCAGAGAAAATATGTACAATAGTATGTCAAAGCAATCCCAAGTGTCCAACACTGAAAATGACTCAGAAGATACATGATATAGACCATCGTAACCCACTCCCATGCCTCTAGGGGTAGAGCTCATCATTCTAGGGGCTGTTTCAACCAATTCTAAACAAAGCACTAAAATCTAGGTAATCAAAACAACTTGCCTCTATAAGGTAGGAAACTGATTCATTCATTAAATTTTCACTTTTTAGTGAATGAATCCTCTAGAACAAGTAAAAATATGCCAATATTACATAATGATCCTTCAATTACATCAATATAGGTCAATAATTACATCACAAAGCAAAACTAGTCAAACTGGCCGAATTTCTGAGCTAGAAGGTGAAAAATTGGGCAAAAATCCTCTGTGCACCGCGCCAAATCCTCTGTGCATCGTGACACTTTGGAGATGAATTGGAGGCACTTCCCAAAGTTCAAATTGATCCCAGGATAGCTTGTTGGAAATCCCTACCTGTCTAATTTCCAACCCAAGTGGAATTTTTCAATTTGGTGTCCATTTTCTCCTCCAAAACTTCAATCTCCCAAAACTGCTTCCTGTGTGTCAAAATAGGGGCAGTGAGGTCATTGTTTGAGTGTTTTTGACCTCTTGTGGACTCAAAACTTGTCCAAAATTCTTGAACATGCACCAAAATTCATGATTTTTCATGGCAAATCCAAAAATATAAAGTGTTTTCCATTTGGAGCTCCCTAGCAAAGGCTAGTGCCATGTGGCGCGGCGCATAGGGAGGAAAACCCTGTGTTAAACATTTGTGTGCGTAGCTCCTTTTTGCAGACCCATTTTTAGGACCTTCCCAGTGTCCAAATTGAGTGTGGGATAGCTCGTGGAAAATTACTTTGAGTCTACTTTGCAACCCAACTTGAATTTTTCAATTTGGAGTTCATTTACCCTGTCAAAAGTCAAATCTTCCAAGACTGGGCAAAATGTGCCAAATGAGGCTGCCTCAGGGCAGAGTGCTGTTGCAATCAACTTTTGAAGGGCTTACGCAACTACAAATTGAGCTCATGATATCTCATTAGAAATATATTTGTGTCTACGTATCAGTTGACTCATCCACAAAGTCCTTTAACCAACCAAGCTAGGAGGAAACTTGATTTTCCCAAGGTCACTTCAAAGGTGCATCAATTCTCTCGAGGCAAATCTATTTTTGACATTTCTATAAAACCATGATAGATGTGTAAAAAATGAAAGAGGATTTTCTTCTTGGGTCATTTAAGGACAAAAACCTCTCTCACTATTTCCAAATTCATCCTTTCTAGCTAAGAAACACAATTTGAAGAAAGACCATCCTTTGTGTGGGATGAATGGCTTGCTCCTTGGAATGACCTCTCGACAAATGATGGAGATCTGATGTTCAATGATATGAAATGACCTCATACCTTCTGATATCCCTTACGCCTCCTCTACTCAGATATCTTTGATCCCATAGCCAACCCTAGCTCAGTGGGAGAGGAAATTAAGGTTTGGGGATTTACATTTGGAATTGTCTGGAAGGGAATCGGGGATAGGGTTTGGGAACTTGGGAAAGAGAATGTATGAGAAGGAATTAATGAAATTAGGGGGGGGGTAATAAATTAGGGCATGATGAAAACAAGGGAGAGACAGGGTGGAGGAGTGGCTTTGGTAGCAAAACACTGATTTTGAAACCCACAACAATTTTCCTTTGAGGTACTTTGGTGGTAGGGTTTAAGATTTTTGTCCAATCGTTATCATGCAAAAGGCACCATAACTTATCACAAAATTTGATGAAGTACCAAGATAATGACCCTACTTGGAAAATCTGTGCATTTTTGGGTGATTTGAGCGATTTGGGCAAGTTTTAGCAATTTTTGAACCCTCTGTCTGTATGCGCTGTGCGGCCAGCCCAATGCACCGTGCCTCCCCAGTGCGCCATGCCAGTGTTGTTTTACACTGCGAAATGTGGCCCAATGCGCCGCGCCTCGTGGGTGTGCCGCGCCACTGAATTGGAGCGATCTTCACCCAATAACCTCACTTGCTTACCAAAATCACTTACCTTGCTTTCTCTTTTGCAAATGAACTCTTTGAAATGAAGAAATGGTGTACAAACAAGGAAGTTTACATTTTTGGCTCATGAAACCCACTTTCATAATATTTGCAGAACTTTGGCACTTGCACCTTTAATACAAACTCTGTTTTTGTTTCCATTTTGACTTTGTTGATGAACTAGATGAGCTGAACTTTGCTTGTGTTTTATAGGTGTTGGAGCTTCTTAGGCTAAGGAAATAACCAGGGGACAGATGAAGAAATTTACAATGAGAAAAACAAAATTTACATGATTTTAGTACAATAAATGCTAAATATCCTGTGTTTTCCTCAAAACAGTGTTTTGAGGAAAAACACAATGTCGAACACTTGGTGATGAAATTATTTGATAAGGAAACCTCCTCATGCCTACTGGTGATTATTGGACACATTGACACATTTATTGACGAAACCCTAAAGGAACCTTGACCTAATTGACCATGAAACCCTAAAGACAAGATTTTGCAAATTTTAATGAAAAGAAGACTGTATATCCCTTTTTAACAAACAGACATGAACCAGGAGGTAAATGACACGAGGGACATGAGGAAAACCACTCTTGTCAGATAATCCATGTGCCTAATGGAATGCAGATGACTGGGTGGGACTCCTAATATGAAATGCAACAAAGAGGTTTTGATCTTTGACAGAGGATTGAACAGATCGAATCTAACAAAAACAAAAAATGGAACCTTTGAGAGCATACATAGAAGAATGTAACATAGGAATTGAGGATAAACCAAAACTAATTAAAATATCAAAAGCCTTACCTCTAGAGGAAAAGGTTAAATACATAAATCTATTTAAGGAGTTCCAAGATGTATTTGCATGGAGTTATAAAGACTTGAAGTCTTATGACACCAGCATATTTCAACACAAAATACATCTGAAAGAATATTATATGCCTTTCAAACAGAAATTGAGGAGAATTAACCCAGTTCTTATGCCATCTATTGAGAAAGAAGTTAAAAAAATTTATGATTCCCAAATAATAGCTCCCATTAGATACTCAGGTTGGATTTCAAACTTAGTCACTACTAGGAAAAAGACTAGAGAAATCCAAGTTTGTGTAGATTTCATAAATTTAAACAAGGTCTCATTAAAAGACAACTATCCACTACCAAAAATGAACCATATCCTTTAGAGGGTAGTAGATTCATCCAAAATTTCATTTCTTGATGGATTCTCTGGATATAACCAAATATTAGTTCAACCAGAAGACCAAACCAAAACCGCATTTACTACTCCTTGGGGTACCTTCATGTATTTGAAGATGCCTTTTGGATTGATGAACACAGGAGCAACATTTCGAAGAGCTATGGATATATCGTTTTCCAAGGAAATCCATGACTTCCTAGTAGTATACCAAGATGATATCACAATCTTTTATAAATCTGAAAATGAACACCTAGATCACTTGAGAAGAGATTTCATCAAATGTAGGAAATTTGGGATTTCTTTAAATCCCAAAAAGACAATATTTGTTCTAGAGGAGGGAAAATTGTTGGGATATATAATATCCAAAGATGGAATTAGAATAGATCCTGCTAGAATAGAGGCCATTTTGACCATCACCTGTCCTAGAAACATTAAAGAGTTACAATATTTTTTAGGCAAGATAAATTTTCTTAGGAGATTGATTTCAAATTTTGTAGAATTAATTAGAGGACTAAATAACATGTTAAGAAAGGACTCATCACTTAAATGGATAGTGGAGGCCAAATAGTCCTTTGAAGCCATCAAGGAAGCCTTAACCAGAACTCAAGTCCTTATAAGTCCTGATTTTCAGAAGGATTTTATATTTTTTTCTTTTGCTTCATAACACACCATTGCAGTAGTCTTATTGCAAAAGAACGACAAAGGATATGAACAACCAATTGAATTTTTCAGTAAATCCTTAAGAGATACCACACTCAAATACAATATTATGGGAAAATAATCATTAGCTTTAGTAAAGGCTATCAAAGATTGCAGAATCTATATTTTGTATTCTCACATTATTGCTTATGTTCCAAATTCAGTAGTTAAGGACATTTTGACACAAAATGGGCTTGAAGGAAAGGGAGGCAAATGGATTGCCACAATATTTGAATATGACATAGAGATAAAGCCTACTAATATTATCAAAGGCCAAGGTTTAACCAAACTCATGGCTGAATCGAATTGTCAGGGCCTAGATATAAACTTCATTAGTGCCCTTGATGAACAGGAAGATATGGCGACTCCATAGATCAGTGAACCTTTTACTGATTCACCTTGGTATGCAAATATCATATTTGTGTTACTAAATTTACAAGCTCCTCCTAGTTTAATAAGAACTAAAGCTAGATTTTTGAAAATGAAGTCATTAAAATATTGTATCATAGATAATGCTTTGTTTTGGAAAGGCAATGGTGGTATTCTTTTGAATTGTTTACTGAAAGATGAAGCTGATAAAAATTTTCAAGAATTTCATGCAGGGGATTGTGGAGGACACTTGTATTGGAAAACTACTATTGGCAAAATCCTAAGGGCTAGTTTCTACTGGCCCACTCTGTTTGGAGATGTTAACAAACATGTGACCTCCTGTCATAAGTGCCAAATATTTGAGGGAAAGAGAAAACTTTTACCCTTGCCTCTTAAACCAATCTCCACAGAAATGCCATTTCAATAATGGGGGTTAGACTTCATTGGAGAAATACACCCATCCCCCTCAGCTCAACATAAGTGGATTTTGACAGCCGTTGATTACTTCACCAAATTGATAGAAACCATCCATTCTAGAAAAGCCACAGACACTGTCATTATATCTTTGTAGAAAATAATATCCAGTCAAGATTTGGATGCCCCCAAAAGCTCATTACTGATAATGCAGTTACCTTTAAATCCAAGAAAATGGTATACTTTTGTAACAAATATCACATCACCCTTTGCCATTCCACTGCTTATTACCCTTAAGGTAATGGACTTGTAGAATCCTCTAACAAAATCTTGGTCAATATCATTTAGAAATTACTAGAAGACAACAAAAAGACATGGAACAAAACGTTGGTCAATGCCTTATGGGCAGATAGACTAACTACTAAAAAGTCAATTGGTAGATCTCCTTATCAGTTGGTATGTGGGATGGATGCAATTTTTCCATGATCTTTAGGAGTACCAGTGATGAATATCATTTAGGAATTGTAGGTGGAACCAAAAGATATCCAAAGGAGAATAAATCAAACCATACACTTGCAACAGACTAGAGAAGAGGTCTATGTAAAATCACAAGTAATCCAGACAAAATAAAAAAGGTTTTTGATAAAAATATCAAAGCTGGTGATTTTTACATAGGTGATAAAGTTATTAAATGGGATTCAAGAACAGAAGACAAAGGCAAGCATGGAAAATATGACATCTTATGGCAGGGCCCTTATGTCATTTATGGTTACAAGGGAAACAATGCATTTTTCCTAAGAGAGATAGATGGATCAGATCTACCAGGACGACCTGTCAATGGTAGAATGCTCAAGAATTATTTTACCATTAATTAACAATAGTTCACTTTACTTTGAATTATTGTATATAACATTGCAGAGTGTAGATTGGATTAGATGGTAATATTTTGAAGTTGAAGCCCAGAGAGAAGGCCTTGAGTTTTGAAGGATTCACCATCATAAGTATTAATAAATAATAATCACATAAGGATAGTTTACAAGGTAATTTCAGCATAATTCAAAGGCTACTAATCTTTAGAGTTCTTGACATTTCACCAGGAAATGCCATCCCTATGTGGAGCCACTATTAGGGTCCTATAATAATAGGATTCATAATTTTGAATTGGTTGTGGTTAGTATTGTAATAGTGTACACACTTTTTCTTTCTGCAAAATGTTTTCCATATTAAAAATTAAAAAATGTAAAGAGGGTATGTCCTAAAAGAAATATAAAAGGACTAAAAGAATAAGAAAAGATCAAAAAATGAAAAAATATGAACCCCAAACAAAAACAAATCATGAAAGTGTGCAAGTCCAAGTGCCACTACTTTTTACTTTACTGTGCAAAATAATGGTTGTGTGAAACTTGTTATAAATGCCACAACCCATGATAGTCAATCTTTTTAATCTTGACTAGTTCATGCTTTAAATTTCATGTTTATAGTTAGAGAATGAAATATCTAGACAAACTATTTAATCTTGGTAGATCAGTAGTTAGGTAGAGAAATAAAATATGCTCAACAGCTTAATCTGAGCCATTGGAAGATATAAGGTTAGAATTAGATAGTTTTATTTTCAAAATAAAAAGGAAAGAAATGGTCCACTAGCTTAGATGCACCCAATTGAAGTGAAGGAAAAATGATAGGATAAATAAAGGGTAGGTAGAAGAAAGGTTGCAAATGTACAAAGTTGTTAAAGAAAAAGCACATTTATCATGCTTAGTCATATGTTTCAGTGTGTAGGAGCAGTTATGAAAGTGAAAGTATGTTCACAAGTTGACTTAAGTAAAATCCTCTCATTTCATTTCATCCCCCAATACATACTTCCTAATTTCCCCATTGTCGCATCATTTCTTGCTAAAATACCCTTTTCCCTTCATTTTCACCCTTTCCCATTGGTTTGACACATTTTCCTAGCAAATTACCCTCCAAACTTCATTTCCTTGCACAAAACCCTTTTTCCCTTTGAAAAAAATCACTTTCCCCTTATTAATTCCCATATTTTCCTAAAAACCCCTAAACACCCCCCTTAGCCTAATTTTTGTCTCCCCCTTGCTTTATTTAATTAACTCCGCAATTCACATTTTTCCAGAAAAAAACTCTTTTAATCCACCACACTGGTGTGGTTAACAAATGCCGCCACATTAAAACCCTGGCCCCACTCCATAAACCGGCTCATTACATTTTAATCCCTGCCTTGTTCATTAATTAATTACGATTACTTGTAATTAATCCCTCGAGCTTTGCAAATCTTTGATTGATTTCTCTTCGTGCAACTTCACCGTGTGACAGTTGTTAGATCTGTCACCCTGAGATCTGATGGCACGCATCCATCTCATTCATTCACCTCTCGACCTTTACCTACCCAAGAGCATGCAAGATTTGTGGTTTTTCTCGGGCTCCTTTTGGTTACATGGTAGCTCCACGTTAACTCGTGTGCTCATGGGAAAATACCACCTGACTGCCAAAAGCAGTGTGATGGCCTTCGAAACTGCCTCCCCGCGTAAGACAAACCCATCACTATTCAGTATGAAATTCTGCACCAAATTCTAACTATTGTCAGTTAAAAGGCCAAAGACACCCATTTTCAACCTTTTCGCTCATTCGCTCTGTGAAAGCTTCCTAGGCCTTCCTGCACCACCCTAAGCCTCTGCAACCAAATTTCACTACCAACTACCTCTCGAAAATTCTCCAGATGAGCAATTCAGCCATCCAGTGCGCAGCTGAAGCCACAATACCCTCTGCAACCACCATTGGAACTAGTTTTCATCCTATACCACCATTTCTAGGTATTTTGACAAGAAACTAGAACAACCATCTCAATTTGAATGCTTACAATCAATTTCAAACATTAATTAATTAAATTGAATTAATCTTTCCCTAAATTGAGAGTATTTCCCCACCTAATACCCAAACCCCTCTTTTATGACCTACAAACTAACCTTTCACTCCACCAGAGTTGTCAAAGCTTCATTTCCACAAGTTGCATAAGCATAATTCTCACATATTATCCTAAATATGGCTCCCCACACCTCTCTAGATGTCAAACCAATGTCAACCCCTCACCAGGACATTAACCATTTGGTGCTAGCAGATAGGGATTTCCAAATAAAAGACACTGCAACTCCAACCCACCTTCAAAAGCTCCACTATCGAAGCAAGGATAGGTTTCTAAACCATGTAGATGGAATCCACCTTTGGGAATCCAATTTACCCAAATACACATTCCCAGAAGTTCACCCATTCTGAGATATTGTACATTTTTGTCATGCATCTTATCTCCCTAGCCAAAGGGCTATTATTTCCCCAAACCATGATTTGTTATTCACCATTACACTTGAGTCAATCAACCAAATGATACAAATCTAGCCCAGCCCTAATCAGGCCCCTCCATCCATTGGAGACCTGTTGGAATTATACACCACATTAGACTAGGTGAAAATCAAGAAAATATTCCAGAATTTCATCATTGAAGACTGCCACACTCCTACAGATACCCCACCTTATGCTGCCACCATTTTCTCAAAAAATGACAGACACATAATCACCATGCTCTCATGCATCCTAGGATACACATCATAGGAGCATGTGGATGAGGTCATCCTGGCCTTCCTGCCCATTTTCACTCTAGGAAAGCCTCTTTCTATCATGTATGATTATACTCAGTTCATTGCAGACAGAATGCATGAACAATTCACCAAGCTACCCACTGAAAGAGTTTTCAAAAACTCTTTAGTGTTGTTTTCTATGTTTTTGTATTACCAGAAAGATAAGTTCCCTGTGAGCATCCAGAAATTGGACACCAAGGGAAAAGAGAGATCAGTGGTCTACTAGACACCCTTGGTTTAGAAGTTTTCCACAACATTCACCTACAAAGACTTCATAGACTCCTTTGTATATTGAGTCATGAACATGATGACTTCTAATGCTCGACCTAGAATTAGCCAAGACATCAGGAGAGTGTTGCAATTGGCAAGGAATGACAAGGTGGGAGACTAGTACCTCTACCAGAACCACACTGACATTAGAGTTTATGGTTGCCAATTAGTCCCTAGAAATTGCCCAAATACCTCCCTATGAGGATATTTTCTCTTGATTACTCCAGACAAATTATCAACTTTGATGAGGTCCACTTCCTTTCCGCTAGGAAGAAAACCTAGTTCAAAATGAAAAACCAATTGGGCCCATTCATTTGCAACAATAGAGAGGTTGGACTAGAGGCCAATGGGTTACTACAACAGATGAAGTTTAGAAACAGTTTCATGTGGCAGTATGACCCTCATGGGGTCATAAATAAACATAGACTGAGGGTTAAGTTGGGACCATACATCCACCACCCAAAAATTGACATTGAACAATTTTCTAACCAATTAGAGTGGGTGGAGAACAAATTGATTGATATGGACATCACAGTTGTGGATATTGAGAACACACTTATTTATTTGGAAAATAAATTTGACCAGAGCTATTTTCTGCAAGTTCCAGACTTAAGAGAACCAATGATTGTGTTAGAGCCTAACTCGACCCTAGGCTGAAGGGAGGCAATCCTAGGATAACCACAAACCGCACTTAACCTGGTAGCTAGCCCTACTAGGTCAGTAGAGGGCTTTCTCCTTGTCAATCTCAGTTATGATGGTTCCAATTATGATTTGAGATGACTGAGTTGAATATACATTTTAGGCTAGGTATAGTAGCTGAAAGGATTTTGGTTGATTTTGATATTTGGTTGCTAGATCAAATGGAGCAGGTAGGTTGGGTTCGAGAAATCAAATCATGGATACAAACATGTTCTGTGGGGCAAGGTAGACAAAGGATTTATGTACTAGAAATTGTTTGAGATGGTGGATTTAGACTGCTGAGGGGTTGAGGACAGCATGAGGATCATGAATCCTCTTCAAACTATTAAAACAAAGAAAACCAAATGCATTCCCAAGACAAAGCATTGTAAATTAGTGTATTTCGTCTATTCATCTTGATTCATTTAGTTTAGAAGAGAGGGAAAGAGATGTGGATACATATAAAACATCAGATAAAAATCATTACAAAGAAGAAACAATACATAAACTCAATATCACAAGAATCCCACAGAAATAGTTGTAAAACCTGGTTTTATTCCTTGCCAAACTACTAGAGAGATATATGATAGAGTTCAGAGCTTCCACAAGAGTCCAACCTTTGCTAATGATTGACAAAACACATCATATAGACATCAAAACCACCTGAGCTATCCATCAGGGGTCGAATCCATAAGTCAAGGAGTTGTTTCAATAACATCTAAAATAGTATCAAAAAAGTAGGTAGTGCAACAATTTGCATCTAAAACTAAGGAAACTGATACATTCATCATCAAACCACTTGAAACTCGATGTATCTACCCTATGAGGTGTTATTCATCCATATTTACATCAAATACATCATTTACCATGCTACATTTACCAATGAATGAAGAAAAATTCAAATGCAGTGAAAACTAGTAGAAATCTGGATTTTTAAGCAAAACTAGCAAAATCCATTTAATGCATAGCGCCAAAAATTTAATGCACAACGCCACTTTAGGGGCAGTTTTGGAGGCCTTCCTGGTGTCTAAATCAGGTTCAAGATGGCTTGTTGGAAATCCCTATCAGTTTCTAGAAAAAATTGAACTTCCTAATTTGGAGGTCATTTTCCCCTCCAAAAGTTGATTCTCCTAAGACTGCTTCCTGTGGGTCAAAAAAGTGGCAGAGAGGGCATTTTGTAGGTGTCTTTTTCCCTTTTGGTGGCCAAGATCTTGTCCAAATCTTCTCAAAATTTTTTGGCTTTCTTATTTTTTCATGTTGATTCCAAATATGCAAGCCATTTTTAAAAAGGTGTCCCTATCAAAAGCATAGCACCAATGGCACTGCGCACCTATTGGAAGTCCTTGTGCAAAAAATTTAATGCGCAGCACCATTGATTCTATGCACAACGCCGCTTTCAGACAGTGTTTTGGAGGCCTTCCCAGAGTCCACATTCGGGATAACTCGTTAATATTATTGAGTCTACTTTCTAAAACATCTTTAATTTTTCAATTTGGAGTTCATTTGCCCTGTCAAAAGTCAAATCTCCCAAGACTGGTCAAAATGTGCAAAATGAGGTTACCTAAATGCAGAGTGATGTTGCAGT
>APFE030921614.1:2903-71009 GCA_000404065.3 Pinus taeda
CTACCCGCCCCCCTCAACCCCCCTGTGACCCCCCCCGCTACGCAATCGACGCAATGAAGGGGGGGCTCCACCACCCCTCTAACCCCCCGGTTCACTACGTAGGTTAGTCGTGGAAAGAATATAACACAACCCAATAATTCCACTACTTTGATGGGGTTTATGATGCCTTGGCCATTAATTTTGAGTCCTTTCCACTTATACCCCACTCTCTTTAACAATTTGGAGCCGATATCTATGGTATGTTCTTCAAAAGCAGGGAAACCATTATCAAGAAAAATACACAGAGTTGAAGAATTGCTCTTTACCTCATGGGAGTTACGGTGCATATTTTACAAAGCCTCATCCTTAGATTGTAGCTGGCATAGCAACCTCTATTTCTCCTCTTTCTCTTCCCATAGTAGTCTCTTTAATTCATCATTCTCTTCTTGAAGCCTCTAGTTTATCTCCTCATTCAAGGGATGAGAAGATGAGGAAGGTGGTGAACAAGATGCATAATCTGCGGAAGATGTGGATGAAACATCACTTTTGGATCTTCCTTTCTCCTCTCTCCTTTTCTCATACATGTCATACATGATGTCCACCATTCGGGGCATCCTAAGGAAGGCTTTGTGCATTTCATTATCATGCTCCATGGCTGCACATTCGATCATTCACGCATGCAATTTCCTATCAACAAAGACCGCTTCTCTTTCCAACGCCCTTCAACATCTACCATGTCTCCTCTTCATAGTGCACATCCTTTGAAGCTTGTTTCCGATTAGCATACTCATGCAATTCACATCTAACATATGACTAATATGGTAAAAGTGGTGTACAATGAGAGAATGATGAGGTTGCAAGGAGCTAATCAGCCAAAAGGTAGTGGTGGTGATGGGAGCAAGCCTCCACCTCCACCTCCCCCTTCACCTCTATCTACACCTCGATCCTAACCTCCTTCTTCACTTACTTCATCCCATAGATATACTCCTCCCACACCTCCAAAAGGACATGTTGAGTCTCCTTTGATTAAGTTTGATGTCAAGTTTGAATTTCTTATGTACAATGGGAAAGTGAATGTTTAAAACTTGGATAATTGGGTTCATCAAATTGAATTATATTGTAGGATTCAAAAGATTGATGATGATGTCACAAAGATCCAACTTTCTTCTCTTTGAGTGGAAGGTGAAACCCTCATCTAGCGGGAGGCCAAAACTCAATAAGGTTTAAAGAAAAGTGGTAAAATTATCTCTTCTTTTAATGATTTTATAACTACATTAAGAAGGAAAATTTATCCATTAGTTTAATTGTAAAAAACAATTATGGATTGGAAAAAATTTCGACAAGCTAAAGATAAAAAGTGTCCAAAGTTACACACAAGAATTTAGAAGAAGAGCTTTAATCTTGGGTGATGATTTGAATTTACAATATACTCTCCTTAATTTTATAGGTGGATTATATAGTTAATTAAGACATACTATACTTATGTTTAATCCCACAAATCTAGATGAAGTATGTGTTCAGGAAACACATTAGGATCAAGAGTCAAGGATGTTCCTCAAGAGACCAGCAAGAAACCTTTTAAATCCATAGAAAAAGGAAAGGGGATTTTAAAGGAAAAGGAAAGAATAATTATACTATCAAGAAAGAGGGAGAGAAACTTACTTGTAAACATTGTTCAGAAGATGGTCACACTAAAGACCACTGTTGGAAATTACATCTAGAATTGAGACCAAAGGATTTTAATAGCAAGGGGAAACAAAATATTGCTGCTACAACTCAACAAGATCTAGGATCTAATTTAGGTGATGAAACCAAAATCACAACCATGGGAATGAAAAGTATAACTTCTAATGCAAGTAATATTTCTTCTAGTAAGCCTACTGAATCTCAAAATGACAAAGAAAGAAGTGGGCTTTTCTATATTAGGGTCATTACAAAACATACAAATATTGATACATTATTTGTAGTGGGTCCCAACTCAATATTATCTTTGAAGAAATTGTAAAGAATATTAATTTAGAGACTACACCTCAAAAAAAACCTTACCCTTTGGGTAGGGTATATGATGGTTCCAAATTACAAGTGACAAGAAATTATAAACTCAAATTCGCCATCACTACTAATTTTATAGATGAGGTAGAGCTTGATGTTGTACCACTCAATATTTGCGATATTATTTTAAGGATTCCATACTTCTATGAACGAAAATCCATATTCTATCATCATGAGAAAAAATATCATGTTTTTAAATATGGAGTTGAGTATATTGTTAGAGCACATCGCATGAAGACGAACTTATCTCTTGTTAGTGCTAGTCAGATGAAAAGGCTTGTAAATTCTAGTAAGAATTTTGTGTTGTTGATGATTAAAGCTAAAGATATTGTTGAATTTGAAGCTTTTACAGGATGTGATTCTAAACTCAAGCATGAATTGGTTGAATTTGTTAACACTTATGGCAAGGTGTTTGCGAAACCTAAAGGGTTACTTCTAAAAAGAGGAATCCAGCATGGTATTCACTTGCAGCAGGATGCACCACTTCCAAATATTGGCATGTATAGAATGTTAATTTTGGAGAATGTAGAAATTAAGAAGAAAATTCAAGAGTTTCTTGAAAAAGGGGTCATCAGGCCTAGTACATCTCCTTGTGGGCCTACTATTGTTTTGGTTCTGAAGAAATATGGTACATGGCACATGTGTGTGGATTTCCAAGCATTGAACAATATCATGGCAAATAACCACTATCCTCTTACTCACATTGATGATTTGCTAGATCTATTAAAGGAAGTTGTTTATTTTACTAAGTTATATTTGACAAACGGTTATCATCATATAAGAATTGTTGAAGATGATATTTGGAAAATTGTTTTAAAGATTAAAAAAGGTTTGATTGAATGGCTACTTATGTCATTTAAGATTTGCAATGCACCTGCCACATTCATGAGAGTTATGAATGATGTATTACAACCATTCCTTGATGTTTTTTTCATATTCTACTTAGATGATATTATGAGTTTTAATAAGACTCGTGAAGAGCATGTGAAGCATGTGAAGCAAGCTCTAGATGTATTGAAAAAGGAAAATTTGTATTTGAAGATGTCTAAATGTGAATTTGGGAAAACCTCTTTGGTTTATCAGGGTCATATTGTAGAAGGGGGTGAATTGAAGATTGATCTCTCCAAAGTTGATGTTATTTTGAATTGGCCTAAACCCAACAATGTAACATAAATTAGGAGTTTTTTGGGAGTAGCCCAATATTGGATAAAATTTATTGCTAACTTCTCATTCATTGCATGACCATTACATGCTTTCACAAGTGCGAAACAAGTTGTTTAGTGGGGAGGAAATAAGCAAAAAGCCTTTGACACTTTGAAATAGAAAATCAATACAACACTAATTCTAGCACTTCCAAATCTTAAGCATCCATTTGAAATTGAAACTGATGCAAGTGAATATGCTATGGGAGTAGTTTTGATGTAGCATAGTAAGCCAATATGTTATCATTTTGAAACCTTTACCAATGAAGTAATTAACTATCCAACTTATGATAAAGAGTTGTATGGTTTGGTACAAAGCGTGAAGAAATAGAAGCATTATTTGATGGGTAAAGAAATGATTATTCATACTGACCATCAATATTTGCAATATTTACAATCATAAACAAAGCTACAACAAGCTAGACATTTTAGATGGATGGATTTTCTACAACACTTTCATTTGGAATCAGGGAAAAGAAAGGCATATACAACAAAGCTGTAGATATGTTATCAAGGCTTATTTTTAATGCATACGTTATTCTTAATCATATTTCAATCATGCATGAAATTTATATTGAACACTATGCTCAAGATGAATATTTTAAAGATGTTTATTCAACTTTGATCAAGGAAATCATGTTGAAGTGTTGGATTATCATGTTCATAACAATTCGTTGTATCATATTAGCAAGTTCTGTGTTCCAAAGAGTGAAAGAGCCAATGCCATAAGAGAATCCCACACTTCTCTTATTGTTGGCCATTTTGGTGTAGGCAAAACAATTGCTCAAATTCAAAGGTATTTTTATTGGCCTCACATGAATGAAACTATATCAAGATATGTAAAAGGATGTTCTATGTGTGTGACTAGCATGCCAAGAAATAGAAATTTGGGTTTGTACACTCCACTTCCTATCCACTCTCATCCATAGTGTTAGAAATCTATAATTTTCATTCCATTTATGATTGAATTCACTCATTTTGTAGCATTTTGCATTTCTTTTTGTTTGAATTTCATTAGCCTATATCAATCACATCCTCTTTATTTTTGGGATTTTTTTTGTAAAAGAGGTAAGTGACACAGTTGTTGTGAGTGATAACACCCTAGGGTCTTGGGTTGAAAACCCCAATAGATCGAAGGCCAAACAACAAAAGGAAATGCTCAGACAAACAATCTAAATGCTTATTCTACTAAACTGGGAAGAAGTGTCCTTACCTGGGGGTCCTACGTTTGGGTATATCCTGCAGGGTGCAACCCTCTGCTTCTCATGATGCCTTTGAAACCTTTAAATTATTCAAACAAAGCATATACAACAATATAAACATAAAGCATATTTGTGATATATACGCTAGATCATATAAACAAATGAGCAATTACATATTAATATAAGATTTATAAAAAATCACAATATATATCAATGCATAAACATGTTTTAATATCAAGAATAGAACAACATTTATTTATTGATGTAAGCTACAAGAAAGGTGGAAAACTATAGCTTGAGTCTTCCTTCAACTCCAAGCGGAACCGTCCTCCAAATCCATCCTTTCCCGACCTCAGCAATCTTCCTACATCATCATACATAAGGATATCTCAAGAAGGATGAAGGATATCTCAAAAGAGGAAACAAGGATTTCCTAAAGCTTTGGGGAGTGCACAAGGCACAAGGATTTTGTCAGACTCAATTAGGGATAAATAAAAAATAATATCAATATCTCATTTCTTATCCCTTAAGGCCTTCCCAAGGAGGTTAATTTATACTTCTCCAAATTAGTTTTTCCAGTTGGGAAACAGTTGGGTCACTGGCTATAGGAGGTGAGCAACAGGTAAAACCCATGAAATCCACCTATAATTAAGGAAATTTATTATTTCTAAGTTTTTTAACACATGTACATGGGTTGGGTAGATGTTGACCTGTGTATACAAACTTTTATCACAGGAAAAGTAGTGTATAGGAAATAAGGACCAAGTCTGGAAGGAAGGTTTTCCCTAGGCCATAGCTAGAGCATAAAATCTACCAAGAGTGGTAAATGGTGCTATAACATATGCCCCCTAATATATGAGGTCAAAAGGGGTACATGATGGCCAAAATGTATTAAGTGTATAAAAGGAATCATGCCAAGACCAAGGAGGAGTTCACCAGAATTTAGTCTGCCAAGACAGAGAAAGAGATAAAAAAGAAATTGTTGTCTAAGGCAGGCATACCCATGCTCAGAGATAGTAAAGCATGTATGCATGTCGAGTACAAAAGTGGATCTAATATGAATATAAGTATAAAGGAACTAAATATACATAATGGATCATCTGATCATAATCAAGAAGTACATGTTTGAATATCACATATAAAGAGTTGATTAATGATGCTGAAGAATGAAGCTAATCACTGAAGACATAAAACTGATCCTAAAAGTACCAAGTCAAGTGGTGGAATAAATGGTACTACACTACAACTCAGGTGCCAACATATAGGATGTGACTGTAAGGAGCTGCAACATATAATATGGATGGTGCCAACTAGCAGAAACATGATCAACTGAGAAGTGAACCAAGAAATGTTGATGCAAACTAGAGGTCTTCACTAACCATCGTGGTACATTTTTACATGATGGGAATAAATGATCTGAAGTCAACCATGTGAGAAATCATTTTATTACTGGTCATTGATGTATACCATTAACAAACACGAGACTACTCACCGATAATGATGATGAGATCCAAGGTACCCAATACAATATAACAAGTGCAAATAAATGAGTTGTAGTCGAAAACTTGGAAGAATCTATCAATTAGGAGACAATGATGTTTTCTCACTATCGATAGTGAACGAATTTTCCACTGATGACTACAAAATCTAAGCTACTACCAAATGGAATCTAGATCCTTTTCCCAGAGAAATAAGTTGAAGTTAATGTGAAAAGATCCGCTAGAAGGAAGGCATTAAGGCATCCTTCATCAATCTAGTGCGAGTGTAACCCGTAGGCAAATAACGTGGAAGGAATCAGATGAATAAAGATGTAGTAACCCAGCCGAAGCATGTTTCCAACATACACAAGATTTAGCTAGCGCGCGATAGAAACCCTCTAAACCAACCAATAATGAAAGTTGACATAGAGGTGAGGAACCCACCAATAGGGTCAAATGGAAACCAAGGAACTACATGAATCCAAATGTGTGATCATGAATGATGATGTTGAGCACAAGGGAAACCACTCAGTCAAAGACCCATGATATTGATCGATGTCGAGCACAAGGTGACCTATCAATAATGAAAATAGGGAGAGGGTGCGGCTCTAGATCTTCCCTCAGAGAAATTTGTCGTAGTCGATAAGAGCGAGACCATCCAGCAAGAAATCAATAGAGACTTTATCAAACCAGCATGAGCAAAGGACTAACACAACTGTTGTGATAACGAACATGAATCTGACAACTAGGGATGGCCGATAGAAAAATAGGTCAAGAGACACCACAGAGAGGTCAAATTAGGTGTACCTCCTTGAATAGAAGCATGACTCAACTGTGACTAAATGGCAGCATATGATAACTTTGTATAAGTTTTTCATGCAAGAAGCATAAGTAGACTCTCCATATGGTAGTAAGAGATAACTAATCAGAGGAGTACTAACTCAATGACAAGGTTAAGGCTCTCCTAAGTCAAACTAAAGCCCATATCAATGGAGGAAAGACTTATTTTTTGAGTTATTTGTTCAAGGGAGACACAACTGACTCTAACTGCCATCAAACATCAAAATAATTCCCTGTTCCTACTCTTTTTGGGATATATAAGTTTTTTTGTCTTTTTCATTTTTATGAAGCCTGAAAAAAGAATAAAAGAATGCTATAACATAGTGGAAAGAATGAGTGTCAAAAAAATAGTTGTTCTAGTTCCTAGAAGGGGAACATTCTTATGCTTAATGCAAGGTGGTGAAACTGGTCAATGACACTCAAAGGAATTTTCTTTCCATGGGAGAAAGTGTGCATCAAGTTGCAAAGGCTAAGTGATTGCAAGGTTGATTTTGCAGAATTCATGGTCAAAAAGTGGCTTAAACATGAGTCCATGTGAAGCTCACTCAAGGCCAAAAGGTGAAAATAGTCACTATGCAATGCATTAGTACAACTCAACACAAAGCAGCCTCTAGTGTATAAATCTAGAAAATAGTGAAGAAGAACGAGAATGAGTCTCCAATGCATATGTCATGGCGGGACTAAAGAGGACTCCCAAGCCTACTCAATATAGCAGCATGGGAAACATATGTTAGTGAGGATCTAACTAATATGCCCATGTAAAGGTTGACTCTACCATCACGTCATGATTTTAAAAATCAGTGAGTGAAAATGGTTTGTGAATCAAGACATGATGGGGTCGACACTATGGAAAAAATATCATAGTATGGAGGCTAGTATGAAAAATGCAGCAGAAAGTGATATTCCCTAACCTATATGCCAGTAAGAAAGCGATACTTGCCACGACGGGTCTAGAGTCATGGGATCAAAGCGATTTCTCAAAAAAGTCTCCAAAATATCTTGTAAAAACAACCCATTCCCGATAAACCAAGCCAAAAGGTCAAAAAGTCCACAAGATAAAAATCAACTTTAGAAAAAATAAATTTCATTTTTCCACCTATATATGCACTTTTGGACTCACATTTTTGTCATTTGTGTTTTGAGCAAGGAGTTGTGGAGAAAAACTCAAACAAAATTCTCCGCCAAATTCAACCATTCAAACTGCTTCAAGTCTTCCAGGTAACCCTTTAATCATGCTTTTGATCATTTTTTATGCTTTTTAGATGTTTTTTTCATAATTTTTTATCGTAGGAAATTATGATAAAAATTTCAACTCTGCATACATGCGGATTTGATACAGGTAACTCGTGTATACGAGGGCCCTACACATGACTGTGTAAAAAGCGAACCTGCGTGTGCACGAGTAAAAAAATTCAAAAATTGATTTAATGTTTTGAAACATCTTTTTTGGCAAGATGACAATTACCTGGCATGAAAGGAAGCATAGTGCCATTCATAACAAAGTGATGGAGGATCAAGATGCCTTATATGCCTTGAGAGGATGTGGTTTGTTAAAATTCTTCAAAATGCCAAACATGAAGGTGAATACCCAATTTCTTGAGTTGTTGCTTCACTACTGGAGTGTAGAAGATGATGCGTTCATGATCGATCAGATGACCCTAAGGATCGAGATAGAAGACATTTATTTCATAACAAGTCTTTCTCAAAGGGGAGAGAGAGCACAGTAAACTCGCAAGACAAGAGGTAGTCTCTGTGTAGAAGACTATGTCCACGTATACTGTCCTAGCCACCCCGAAAAGGTTGGAAGTGAGATTCCAATCAAGCACATAGAGAGTTTATGATTGAAAATCCTACTATTTACCATAGCGAGGGTAAATGGTTATGTTGCTCTAGATTAGGCTTCACATCTATTCATGATCCTAGTAGTGGATTTCCTCGCTACTGTCTTTTATTGGTGTACACCTCTATTGACCAACATGAAGAACCATCTCACTTCCATTTAGAAGGTCCAGACAAATAATTTCGGATATGACACTACATTATGCTCGTTATTTTCTGAGAAAGTACTTGGGCTTTGTCCCAAGGTATTAGCTACCATCAGTAGCCCGAGAGATCTATGGATGGGCAGATGGGCTAACTTGTTGAAACACCTAGGGGGTGGTGATGTCCTTAGGATGGCCTTTCATGATGAGTTTTTCCTTTGGTTGAATCAACAAGTCATTGCAGTCGATGACTAACCCTACATCGGAATGGACTTCCAGGGAGATTCTAATCTAGTATTGCCACCAGATGCAGCATGGGGTACCAGAGGCATAAATGATTTTTGAATTTTTGAATTTTAAGATTTTTTTGGATTTTTAATATAAATTAATTAAAAATCTTTTTGATGAGACAAGACACTTACAAAATTTTATTGATCATGTTTCAGATGTGGGACCAGTGAGACCTGATGATTTCCTCGACATAAGCGTCGTGGAAGAGATATCAAAGGGGTTGTAGATGAGACTTAGAGAGTTCTCCATGCAGTCCAGAGGAACTTGGTGAAACTGACTCACCAATTACCCATGCTAGCCATAGAGGACTTACTAGAGGAGATGCAGCGGCATGTGGTAGAAGTATTAGGGGACTGGGTGTGACTATTTCGACGAGTGTCCAATGTTGTCGTTTACTTTCTAGCTACTCATCTTGAGCAGGATCATTAGATAGATGATCAGATCTTTTTGTGATTTAGACATGATGATGGGCATTAACCCAAATTTTGTAGGGAATTTTGTCTCGATTTTGTATATTATTTTGGAAACAAACACTCTATCTATATACAGACGATTTTATGATGATCATATATACAGAAGATACTTTAATTATTTTTTTATGTTTTTTAATTTGATGAATGATTTATATGCAAATCCAATGCTTTATTAGTAATAGAATCTGCTAAGGAATTTTCTAGTCGTGGAATGTGAACAAATGTGATGTAAACAAATGATCATCGCAACAACCACACTCTCATAAATTGGAAATACAAATATGTTGGGTGTGGAGCCTGATTATATTCTATATTCAAACGTATCAACTGGATGTATACCCCAGGAAGATTGTACACCCCTCCATGTGGGGGGGTGCAGGGGGGACTTGTCCCCCCCCCCCCCCCCCCCGCGGGGATTTGTGGGGTTCGAGCCCCCTCGGCTGGGGGGTCCAGGGGCTAGCGGTCCCTCAGTAGGGGCTCAGGAGCACCACCCCCGAAGCTAAAATTAGATGTAAAATTGCCTTGTAAAAGTCTAGTAATTTCTAGTCAATCTAGGCCGTTCATTAGGTGGATGATCTGACGGTAGAAGTTATAATTAATTTAGGGTTTTTTACCTAGAAGGCAACCCCTCACTATATATGAGGGAATTGTATTGCATCTATCATTTATGTATTCTGAGTGAAGAAAAGAGAGGAGATTGAGAGCAAAGAGGGAGTTACAATGGATTTGTTGTAGGTTGTATCTTTTCAATTTGCTGGTTAATATAATAAAAGAAGGATTGGTTGTTTCTCTGTAGACATAGCCCAAACTGGGTGAACCACGTATATCTGTGTCTCTCTTGTTTTATGTGTTTATATTTCTGCAATATTTTATGTGTTCCGTTGCTCTGTAATATATAATTTTCTAACAACCGGTATCAGAGCCGAAGGTTTATTTGGCTAATAAAATCACAGGAGAGAAGGGTTCTTAGTTCGAGTGGGAGCAATGGTGGAAGATGGTAGGTTTACGGTCGAAAAATTCAACGGCCAAAACTACCAGTTGCGAAAGTTGCAGATGGAAGATTATCTGTATCAGAGAAATATGTACCTACCATTAAGCGGAAAGACAAAGAAGTCGATGAATATGACAAACAAAGAATGGAATATTCTAGACAGAAAGGAACTTGGAATAATATGGCTGTGCTTAGCGACATCAGTAGCATCTAATATTTCAAAGGAAATGACAACCGAGGGTTTAATGTCAACATTGGCGAAACTATATGAAAAACCCTTGGCCTCAAATAAGGTATTTCTTATGAAGCATTTATTTAATATGAATATGTCAGAAGGTGGATCTGTTGCTAATCATTTAAATGATTTTAATACAATTACAAGTCAGTTAATTTTTATAGGGGTAACTTTTGATGATGATGTTAGGGCTCTACTATTTCTATGCTCATTTCCAGAAATTTGGAATGGTTTAATTATGGCCATTAGTAACTGTCTCTGGATCTAGTACTTTAAAGTTTGATTATGTTGTTGGGGCAATCCTTAGCGAGGAAATGCGATGGAAAAGCTCCAATGAGACATCAAGTAAAGCTTTGACTACAGAGACTAGAGGAAGAAAAATGGAAAGAGGAAAGAACCTTAGATATCACAGTAAGTCAAGAAAAGGCAGATCCAAGTCCAGATCGGGGATAGTGTGCTGGTAATGCCAGAAGAAAGGACACATGAAGAAATACTGCAAGTCTCGGAAAGGAAAAGGAGACACGTAGCAAGAAACTAATCATGAAGCAAATGTAACAGGTGATGTGTTGCAAGATGCTTTGATTCTTTCATTAGAAAATATTATTGATGGCTGGGTGGTAGATTCAAGGGCCTCATTCGATGCCACACCTGATAAGAAACATTTTCATGATTATGTTCAAGGAGATTTTGGACAGGTTCGATTGGGTGATGATAAACCCTATAAAATCGTTGGAATGGGTACAGTTTTCATAAAACAACAGAATGGAAATAAATGGCTATTGAAGGAGGTAAGGCATGTTCCATATCTGAAGAAAAATCTGATTTCAACAAGGCAGTTGGGAGGTGAAGATTGTGTAACTACTTTCACAGATAAAACCTAGAAGGTCACTAAAGGATCCCTGGTAATAGCGAAAGGAGGAAAGGTTGGTACATTGTATTTATGCAATGGTATTTCTAATTTTTTTAATGCTTTAACCTCTATAGGAGAAGATACAGAATTATGGAATCATAAGCTCGAGCACATGAGTGAGCAGGGGATGCAAATTATTCACTCAAGAAATTTTTTGCCAGGTTTAAAGCATGTCGATTTAAAATTCTGTGAGAATTGTGTTTATGGAAAACATAAGAGAGTCAGATTCCTTAGAGTTTGGAAAGAAAATTAGAGCTTGTGCATACAGATGTATGGGGACCTACTCAGGTATCATCTCTTGGTGGCTCTCATTATTATGTTACTTTTATTGATGATGCAACCAGAAAAACCTAGATTTATTGTATTCGAAATAAATCTGATGTATTTGATACTTTCAAGAAATGGAAAGCTTTGGTTGAAAATGAGACAGGAAAAAGGTTGAAGTGTCTCAGATCAGATAATGGAGATGAATATTGCAGCAAAGAGTTTGATAGGTATTGTTCAGAAAATGGAATTCATAGAGAGAAGACAGTTCCAAGAACACCACAAGAAAATGACATGTCAAAAAGGATGAACAGGACAATCATGGAGCGTGCAAGGTGCATGAGATTGCATGCAGGATTGCCTTTACAATTTTGGGTAGATGCTGTAGATATTGTTGTTTATCTAGTAAACAGAGGGCCTTCAAGTTCCTTGGATGGTGGTATTCTAGAGGAGGCATGTACAGGTAAAAAGGTAAACTACTCATTTCTAAAGAATTTTTGTTGTGAAGCCTTTGTCCACATTAACAAAGAAAATAGAACAAATCCTGAGGCAAAATCAAAGAAATGTACCTTTATTGGATATGGTGTTAATGATTTTGGTTATTGCTTATATGATTATGAAAATCACAAAATCATCAGGAGCAGAGATGTAATATTCAATGAAAATGTCTTGCATAAGAATAAGTGGCACGAAAAGAAACAGAAAAAAGAAAACAGAGAATACACAGTGATTGACGATATCACATGAAAAGTGATGGTCCATGAAAATCATAATGATCAATAGCCAAAACAACAACCACAATATAAACAAGCACTTCAAACACCTGAAAGTGGTGTTAGAAGATCTACCAGGATAAGTAGACCCCCTGAATGATACTCTCCTTCATTATATTATGTATTGTTTGACTGATTCTTGGTGAACCAGAATGTTATGAGAAGCAGTGCAAGTAGAAACCAGGAAGAAGTGGGAGCAAGCCATGAAAGAAGAGATGGACTCCTTAGCACATAACCAGACTTGGGACTTAGTCAGGTTTCCTATAGGTAAAACATCATTGCAGAATAAATGGGTTTACAAGTTGAAGGAAGAAGATGGAGGTAGAAAAAGGTATAAAGCTAGACTTGTGGTGAAAGAGTTTGCACACAAAAAGGGTATAGATTTTGATGAGATATTTTCTCCTGTTGTGAAAATGACTTCAATCAGAACTATTCTAAGTCTAGTAGCAACTAAATATTTGCATCTTGAGAATTTAGATGTAAAGACAACCTTTCTCCATGGGGATTTGGAGGAAGAGATATATATGCAGCAGCCACAAGGGATATGAGGTAAAAGGAAGGAGAACTAGTGTGCAGGTTGAAGAAGAGCTTGTATGGCTTAAAACAGGCTCCAAGGCAGTGCTATCTAAAATTTGACAGGTTTATGTCTAAACAAGGTTATACTAGATGTCATTATAATCATTGTGTTTATCTTAAAAGGAAAAATGATGGGAGCTATATTATATCATTATTGTATGTAGATGACATGCTTGTTGCAGGTTCTAACATGCAGGAGATAAATGTGCTCAAAAGAAAATTGGCAAACTCATTTGCAATGAAGGATTTTGGTGCTGCAAAACAAATCCTCGGTAGGAGAATAACTAGAGATAGGAAGAATCACAAATTAACATTGTCTCAAAGTGAGTACATAGAAAAGGTGTTGAAAAGGTTTAATATTTAGAATGCAAAACCAATTAGTATACCTTTGTCTAGCCATTTCAAATTAAGTAAGGAGGCGTGTCCCAAGACTCGGGAAGAAATGGCTCATATGTCTAAAGTTCCATATGCATTAGCAGTTGGAAGCTTAATGTATGCAATGGTCTGCACAAGGCCTGATATTGCACATGCAGTGGGAGTTGTAAGAAGGTACATGAACAATCTAAGAAAAGAACATTGGATGGCGGTGAAGAGGATTCTCAGGTATTTGAGAGGTACCACAAATCAGTCATTATGCTTTGGTGGTTCAAACATTACTTTACAAGGATATATTGATGCAGATATTGCAGGTAATAGAGATAATAAGAAGAGAACAACAGGATATGTGTTTACTGTAGGTGGAACAGCTGTCAATTGGGTCTCAAAACTACAAAGTGTTGTTGCACTCTCAACAACAGAAGCATAGTATGTTGCTGCTATAGAGGCTAGTAAAGAAATGATTTGGTTACAAAGGTTTCTGGATGAATTGGGTAACAAGCAGGAGTTGGGCAGGTTATACTGTGACAGCCAGAGTGCCATACATCTTGCAAAGAACTCTGCATTTCATTCCAAGACTAAGCATATACATCTCAATTACCATTTCATACAATCAGCGTTGGAAGATGGACAGTTGAAGTTGGAAAAGATACACACTAGCCAGAATCCTGCAGATATGTTAACAAAAGTTGTAACCAGGGAGAAACTGAGAATCTGCTTAGTTTCAATTGGTCTTCAAGTATGATGAAGAAGATGAGAAACAGCGAGGTCCAAAGAGGATTCATTGTCTAGCAAATGAAGCAGCGGTGGAGTTGCTATAATTAGTCTCCAAGTGGGAGATTGTTGGGTGTGGAGCCTGATTATCTTCGGTATTCAAAAATCTCAGCCGGATGTATACCCTAGGAAGATTGTACACCCCTCCACACGGCCAGGGGGGGTGCGGTGGGGACTTGTTCCCCCCACGGGGGTTCAGGGGGGCCGATCCCCCCCCAGCTGGGGCGGTCTGGGGGCCAGCGATCCCTCGGCCGGGGTTTCGGGGGTAGCGCCTACGAAGCTAAAAAAAAATGTAAAATTGCCCTGTAAAAGTCTAGTAATTTCTAGTCAATCTGGGTAATTCATTAGGCAGATGATCTGATGGTAGAAGTTATATTTAATTTAGGGTTTTTTTCCCTAGAAGGCAACCCCTCACTATATATGAGGGAATTGTATTGCGTCTATCATATCTGTATTTTGAGTGAAGAAAAGAGAGGAGATTGAGAGCAAAGAGGGAGTTACAGTGGATCTGTTGTAGGTTGTATCTCTTCAGTTTGCTAGATAATATAATAAAAGAAGGATTGGTTGTTTCTCCATGGACGTAGCCCAAACTGGTTGAACCACATATATCCGTGTCTCTCTTGTTTTATGAGTTTTCTGTCTTTATATTTCTGCAACATTTTATGTGTTCCATTGCTCTGTAATATATAATTTTCTGACAAAATAGGGATCTCATACGCGATAGACATTATTTAGTTGAGATACCACTAGTTGTGAGTCTAAATAAACCAATAATGAATCAATATCAAGAGATATCGCTTCCGATAGTAAATTAATAACAACAACATATTTAGCAATATTATTTGAAGCAGGATTGGTACTTACTCCTCTAGAAACCATCAACTGGCTAGACGGATAATAAATCACCTAAGACACGGAAGCAAGGTTCCGTGTGTTTCTACTGGCACCATCGGTGAACCCTAGACATATCAAATCATCCATCAATACCTACCAAAGTAGATCAAAAATATTGACATCAATAAAACCGATAGATAGATATGTACAACCATACAATATATACAAACAAGTAAGTGCTTGATTGAAGCCCAAGCAAAGCACTTCTTAAGGTAGAGCCCAACAACTTGTTTCCTTCAAAGTCAATCAATTCATAAGCTCCCTTTCTCAAAACTCACTGGACAATAAAGGGACCGTACCACATAGACTTAAACTTGCCTGCCCCCAAGGCATCTTTGTATTGATCATAGACCAAGACAAGGTCGACTTCAGAAAAAATTCTAGGACAAACAACTTTATCGTATTGAGTTTTTACTCTCTTTTTATGGGCTTCATTTATTATGGCAACATCTCAACACTGCTAATCACGATGCTCCAAATGAACGAGGTGCTCTTCGAGACTAGAAGTAAGTCTCGAGAACAAGTTTAACAACTAGTTTAAGGAAGGAATTTAACATTCAACGAGAAAAATAGATTCCAACCCATAAACCAGTTGAAAGGGAGTAAAATCAGTGGCAGTCTTAACTAATGTTCGGTATGCTCAAAGTGTCAGATAAAGCATGATGTGCTAATTGGATCTAGCTTTGTCAATCGTCCTTTACAGGATGATCTTAAGGGACTTTTTCATGGCTTCAACCTACCCATTGGCTTGAGGATAATACAGAGATGACTGCTCCTGCCAGAAACCCAACTTGACAGCCAACTGAGACATCAATTTATTTTGGAAATGACCTCCATGGTCAGTGATAATCTCTTTATGAATACCGAACCAGGAAATCACTTGATTGAAGAGAAACAAGGTCGTTGTTTGACTGTCACTCTTAAAAGTAGGAATGCCCTTAGTGCACTTAGTAAAGTAGTCTACGACCACAATGATAGACTTGTGGTTTCCTGCCGAAGGTGGATTACAAGTAATAAAATCAATGCCCCACTTTGTGAACGGACCGATGGTGAAAACAGGGAAAACTAGAACTAGGTGTGCACGCATTTTCTGAGTATAGAGTTGATAAGGATGGAATATTTTGACCACCTCACTACAATCTTTGAATATCAAAGGCCAAAATTAGCATGCACGCAAATTGTTTTGTGGTGTCACAAGACCAGATAGATGACCGCCAGAAGCTCTACTGTGGCAATCATTTAGCACTAACTCAGCCTCTTCCAAGGTTAAACAACGTCTAAGGATTGAATCAATCCTGCGAAAATATAAGGTGTCACCTATAATAACATAATTCTTAGTGAGGTGACACAATTTTCTATGCTCGTCCTTGGAAAAAGCAGGTGGAAATTTCGAAGTCTGGAGAAATATAATGATATCTCCATACTAAGGATATTGTCAGGAAATAAGAAATAGATGTTCATTAGGAAAGTTGTCCACGTGAATGATTTCTTCCTCGCAAGAAAACTATGATATCAACTCTATAAATACTTGATATTTCTTAGATTTAGCCAACATGAATTCAAGGTCAAATTCTTGCAAAATGACAATCCTTCTATTATATTTTTCCCCAATCACTCACCTACTGAGATCAAACTAAAATAGATTGATGGATGCTAAGATGGATGTTTTTCGAAGCAGAATATAATGTCGAAGCTGCTAGACAGCATGGACAACTGCCATAGATAATTTCTCGATTGGAGAATAGTGCAGTTCAAGACCTACCAAGCCTCATCTTAGATAGTAAATTACATGCTCACATAAGGCATCATCTTCCTGAACCAGAACCATACCAATGGTTGATTCTGCTATAGCGAGATACAAGAGGAAATCTCTGCTATAATCAGGTGGAATCAACAATGGAGCAGAGGTTAATTCTTTTTTCAAAGAATCAAAAGATCGTTGTGTGAAATTATCCCATAAAAATGTGACCCCTTTCTTAAGAAATCACATGAATCCTTTTGTGATCTTGACATAATTGGCTATAATATTCTCAGGAAAAATTATTTTCCTCGGAGACTTTGAAGTTGACGTATGGAATATGGGGGAGGCAACTGAAGTATTACTTCAACCTTGAAGGGCTCTACATGAATCCCCTCTGTTGACACGATGAATCCCAACTGCTGACCAGTTGTGACAGTGAAAACACACTTATTCATATTCAATCGGATTTTATAAAAATGGCACTGCTCAAAAATCAACTGAAGATGTTTAGGATGATCAATTATCTTTCGATAACAAGTAGTTAAATCATCTAGATATGCTTCGATAATGTGCTTGATGTCATGAAAAGTGTAAGACATGGCCTGCTGAAAAGTAGCTCCAACATTTCTCAGGCCAAAAGGAAACTTTTTCTACAAAAACTTACCCCAGGGACAAATAAAAGTTGTCTTGTGTTGGTCTTCTAGACGGATTGTAATTTGATTATAACCAGAGAATCCGTCAATAAATGAAAAATCTCATTACCCGCACATTCATCAATAAAGGGCATGGGGTAATTATCCTTAAGACAAGCCTTATTTAGGTCCATAAATTTAATGCATACTCAAATCATTCCTTGCCTTTTATCTATGGGGACTAGATTAGAGTCCAAATCAGTTAAAGGAACGAGGTATATGAAACCCGCCCTAAGCAGCTTCTCGACTACAGCTTTGATAGATGTTGCTTTTCTAGGATTGACCAATCGAAGTTTTTAACAAATAGGTTTAGCATTTTCATACGTCTTGATCTCATGTTAGACTATAGATGGATCCATTATAGGGATTTCCTCATAATACCAAGTGACACATCACAAACCTCTTTGAATAGATCGGTATAAGTTTGACTTTCTTCAGGGGAACAGTCAGCTCCAATGAAGACATTTTCATTAATGTTGGGATTCATAGAGATGTTCACTGGTAAAATTTATGAGATAACACACATGTTACCTTCAGTAGAAAATTGTGTTGGGTCCAAAGGATTTAAAACTGCATGAAAATTTCTATTAGAAGGATTTGACAAACATGACTCAATTTCTCACAAATGAGGGAGGAAATATAAATGATGATGCAAATCATCCCAAGGTTTATCAACACCCATCATTTCTTCTAGAATTTCTTCTTCAAATGGTGAGACAGTATCTAAGCAATCTTGAGCAGAAGTTGAATCGAGGGTCCAGACCAGAGCCACATCTCCATCCAACTCCTCTAGCGAGAAAGAAGTAGGATCGGAGTCTGTAGAGTTAACATTAGATTGATAAGAAATTTCTGTTACAGACATAGGACATGCCATTCCACCTACCTTCCCTTCATCTAATGTGGTGGTAAATGACGGTAAAGGTGAAGGGTTCGAAAAATAATTAGTTCTAAAGAACTCTCTTCGAGAAGGTCCCTTGGAGGATGAAGTAGCATTAATTATAGCTATAAGAGAAGGAAGATCAAAAGTACCCATTAAGGGAGAGTACATTCCAACTCCTAAATTCTCTATAGGTTGTTTGGGATTGTCCACTAATTAAAAAGTAGACTCAAAAGATGCGTGGGGTTCACCCGGAGAATAATCCATCTGATCAACCTTTATAATTCTCCCTTCATGAGGAAAGAAAAGGATGTGAAATAATGATTATACAATGGCATCCATCTCATAAATCCAATTCCTGCCTAAAAGGAGGATGTAATCTAGATTCACATCGACTATTTCTACTTCAATATTTACCACCTTTCCCCCAACACATATGGGAAAGGTTGGAATAATCCCCTGCAGCCTACGAGAATGACCATCAAATGTTGTCAACAAATTTGGTGAAGGAATAGCTTAGGGCAATCCAATGGCCTTCCAACATGACGTGGACATTACACATGTGGAAGATCCCTCATCGATAACAGTTCAAAAGATATTGGTCTTTTGATAAGTAGACTTTATCTGGAAAGCCATATGACGCGGGAGTCTCTTTTTGTTATTTGACATATCAAACGTAATCACAAGAGAATTTCTTGGATCAATTGCTCCAATTATAGTGAGTAGTGCACTCCTTTGTGTGAGGCACAACTGGAGTACTTCTAATACCAACATAGCACAAGTCTCTAAACAGGATCTTCTACAATCGAGTAGTTCTGAGCTACCCCAACGTTAGGGTTAATGCTCGATCATTTTGACGCGCCTTTCGGAATTCGAGGTATAGACTCAACATAAGGCTTCTCAATATGGATTGGTTCTTAAACATCAAAAGCAGAATTAGCCTTAGATGACTCTAATTCACCATAATCATATGATTGCGTGGCAACGTCAATATGTGAAGTCATCATGTAGACAGTTGATGTATTATCCCCTTCCTATTTTCCCCTTGCGGGGGTACCAGTAGTGGAGTTCATGCCAGCAAGTAATTGCTTCCCTTAGGGAAAACGGTTACTGAGGACAACGTGGGAGCTAGAAGACCCCTGCCCAACTAATAAGCGTTGAGCATCTTGGATCTTAGGGAAAATATGAGTCAAATGATCTCCATTGCATAACTCATTGCATATCTTGCATGGAAATTTTACTTTTTTCTTAGACTCCTTTCTACCACCTCCAACATCATTGCTGGGTTTATTTGCATTTCCCTTCCCATCCTGATTCTTTTTCTTACCTCATCCTTTCTTCTTCCCATTGGATTGTTGGTTTCCTTTGGGGTTAGAAGTTTGGACGACATTTATACACATAGGTTGAGAGGTGTCGACAATGATGTTTGCAAAGTATAAGAAGTTTGTAAAGACAAATATTTCAATTGATTCAGTAGGTTAGTCGTGTTAGCACTAATCAATCTAACTAACCCATCGACATGGGGACCTGACTTCAACTTGGCTATATCAACCTTGGTGCTAGGAGCATCCGACAAATTTTTTTGAAGAACCCCAGATTAAGAATATATAAGTTCTAACTATTGGGCCCTAAAAATAGCCTATTCTTTGGTGAACACACCAGAGAGCGACACATCCTTAGAGATCTCAGGTTGTAAATATTTAAGAAACCATTCCAGAAGGAATTCTTGTGGAATATAGTCTTTAATGAGCCTCTTCCTTTTCCTCCATTCCTGGATATGACCCGAAATGTGGGTTGCCTGCTCTTGGTGAAAATTAGGCAAAAACTCAGTTCCAGCATCATAAAGGATAGGCAACTGAAAATGGTTCAAAAATATAGTAGCCAAATCACCAAAAGAAACGAAGGTTCCCCCTAGAAGTTCAATTTACCACTTAGTCACATTTCTAGTTAGGGTATGTTGGAATAATCTCAACCTGAGTGAATAATCTATCACGGAGTTTGACAAACACCATAAGTGGAAAGTTGTTACATGGTCACTCGGACCTTCACTAGTTTTCCCTTCAAATTTAGGTATATCTGAGGGAAGTTTGCTTGGGACTGGAGGCCAAAATGGGCTATATTTAATCAAATCACTAGTCAATTTAGAAATATCTAGCAAGTTTAACGTTGCCAGGAAAGGTAGTCGCGAAAGACCTTGAGGATTGCACCCGGTGTGGGCAGAATTCCCAATGTTCTAAAAATAATGCACTAGACTTGTGAAGGCACCAGGTTGACCACATTAATTTGTAGACCCACCTGAACCATAAGGAGCTTCTTGTGGTCTAGAAAAAATTAGAGTTCAGCCAACTCCAGCCGAAAAAATTTTGTAGCCCATAAAATTTCCCCTAGAGAGGTGCTAAAAGGCGCAGAGATATTTCCCTGTTGTCTGAAATAAGATTGACTCTAGGCTCCAAGCCCACTAACCGCAGGGTTAGTCCAACCTTGAAAAGGATTATAACTTTGACTAGTAAAGGAAAAAGGTATTGATCCTAAAGATGGGTTGGAATGTGTTATATGAACACTCCCAAAAGGGAAACCCTAAAAATAAGTTGACCCACTTTCCATGTAAGTCATGGATGTGGAGGCAGCTGATGGAATACTTAACAAAATCGAAGGAATTTCACTGCTCGACATTCAAAAAGGGAAAAGGAAAATTCCAGAGGCAAAAGCTTGAGTGCTTCCACTTGAATATGGAATGGAAGTAAAGCCAAATATAGTAGTTCTAGGAGTAACGGAAGGTATGGAAATCAATCCTCCTCCTTGTACGGATACATGAGTTTTCATACTAGTAGCACTCATTGTTGATGCCATGCTTCCAGCAATGGTCATCGAAGGAAAATATTGAAAGAAACCTAGGCTTAAAGGCCTTTTAGTTGGAGTCTCAACGTATAATAAAATGTTTGGGTGATTGGGAGGAAGAGGAGAATTGGGAGCCAAAAGAGTCTGTTGAAGCTATTTGACCTCAATAACGTCTTTCGACTGGAAGAGGACTCTAGGAATAACTAGAGTGTTCCTCTCCAACTCTCTACATGTACCAGGTCTATCTTATGAATCAATAACTCCAGCCAAAGGATCAATCTCTCATGCGTCTACTGCCATTGATTGAAAATCACTAGTAGAATTTCTCTTACGCCTTCGAGGAGAAGGCTCAGGAATTGTAGGTGAAAGCCCATGAAGTTTCCTAGACTATCAAACTGGCTGATCAGCCACTTTGAATTTTTTTTAGAAATCTAATTAAAGACTCAAAAAAGTTGTAAATCTAGGCCAACTATGAGCAAAGAACATTCTCTAAAAATCCCTAAAGATGCAGTCAAACAAGCTACATCAATTATTTCTTCTCTAGGTGATGAGGACCGGACACCAAAATACAAGAAAGAAAAAAATCAAGGACCTTTCTAAAATATTCTGGGGTAATGACAGCCCATACCTACTGGCAAAGGTATTAGAAGAAGTTGCGCTGACCTCCAGACAACAGCCTTTATCGGTGCAATCACCCAAGATTCATAAAGTTACCCTCTAGAATTACTAAACAATGTGATGCAACGTTTGCCTCAAGTGCCATAGGATTCCCCTTCGAAGCCACCTATGAGATCCTTAGGAAAGGAAACTATGGGCACCAACTTGTATTCGAAAGCCAGGAAGAATAGTCATGAGGTGGAATCCAACAAGTAGGAGACTCGGGGGTATTCTCTTTTTTGTCTTCATTCTCCCTCGTGCTTAACTCACAGTCACAGAGCTTTCCTATTATTTCTAACGATATTGGATTTCGCTCATTATTCAACTTCTATGTTTGATAATTTGAGTGGCCTTGGAGAGTTAACTCTCCACTCACCTATTCCAAGGCCCTAATGAACCTAAACTTGTTGGTGTTTGTTAATGACAAAAAATAAAAATTTCTAGTTCATTTTTTTAAATCACTTGACTTTAAAGGGTTGTTCTTTAAGTCAAGGGTATTATGAGAGTGAAACTGATGATGTTTAGATGCAAAAGAAACCAATAGAAACTTAACTATATGCATGCAGTTATTTTCTTTCGATGAAGAGAGATTTATACTTGGGTTCTATGAAAAATACTTATATGAGAAAAAAAAAATTCTTTTCTTTTTTGAAACACTCCACACACACCCAAAATCTAAAAAGACTAAAGAATGCTTATGATGCAAACTAACCTAATGCAAATTTAAATGACGATGCAAGATCCTAAAAAAACTCATACTTAATAAAATGTGATTCTTTATGGAGTCAATAAGCCAAATTGATAATGAAGAGGGAAATTTTTTCAAAAACAAATTTCCCTCAAAAGAAAGCAAAACAAATTGAAAAATATCACAATTGCTCAACAAGAAAAACGAAAGAAACCAAAAGCCAAAATCTTGGAAAAAAGTAAAGAAAAAGCTATGTTTTTGCATTTTTCTTTTAAGGAAACTAAAGAAATTTTTGAGGTCACAAAAATCACTACTAAATTTGGAAGATCAAAAAGAAACACAAGGAGTCCTTATACCTTGCGAGTTATAAAACTCATAAATAAATGAAACATGAAACAAGAAGGACTACTAACTCACACGAACTAATTCGAATAGTAGTAAAAGACTTCAGCAAATCGACAAAATGTCAAGAAAGAAAAACTTTCAAAACTGACAAAAGGACACTCAAAAATCATGAAAAGAAACAAGGCCAATCAAAAGGAAAATAAAAGGAAGGAAACTTGAAATCTAGTAACAATTGAAATCAAAATCAATTTGTTGTTCTGTAAAACCAAAACATTCAAGAACTTCAGACAAAAGCCTTGAACCCAAGACACAAACCAAACACTTGCCCAAAAAGAAATCCTAGGCCAATTAGGCCTTTTAGAGAGAAGGAGATTTTAAAAAGAAAACTTGTAGGAGAACTGAGTTCTTCAGACATTGGATGATCATAAAACAACATAAATCACCAGGAAGTAGACCTAACTGGAAAAAATATTTGAAAAAACAAGTCAAAACATTTATACATGATTGTGTAAACACATGGAAGTGTGCACACACATTTCTAACAAAAGAAACTTGTGTATATGTGAGTCTGTTTGAGGAAACTTGTGTGTATACACTACTGTAACCCAAGAGAAAAGTGTATACATTGCTCAATTGAGAAAAAACAAAAATCAAGGCATGATCTAGAAGATCAGACTTGATGACTGGGAATCTAATGAGTCAAATAACATTGTAAAAGCAAGCAATCAAAAAAACAAACCCTGGTCGAGAACAAACAACCCAAATTGGGAATAACAAGAATGTTATTTTTTATAGACATATTTGGGCACATCAACCCCAAACTTATATGTCAATAAACTAGGGCTCATCAACCCCTAAAAGAGTTGTTTCATGCCCTATCATTCCCAAAAATTTCCACCTACGAAACCATCCAGAAATGGCCTAAATTAAATTATACTAACTGCTCCACTGGTAGGGTGCGATGCATACTGAGTGGTACACTACCAGGGTGTGATGCATATTGATTAGGCCTTCTATAGGGTGCGATGAGCAAGGATGGACAAATGTTCAAGACAGTTTTCTAGGTGGTTGCTCATGGAATCTTCTAGAAACTTCCCCTGTGCCACTTGCCTCTCTGAATTCGCCCTAGGATGAATAAGGGATCTGAGAAATCTCCAGGTGGAACCAATTGTAACAAGTGGAATGACACTAATTAAACCCCATGGATGACTCACACCCTTGCACACATCTATAAATGGATCTCCAATTCAAAAGATCCAGAGGCTAGAATATTGTGAAGTGCAAGGAAGTGTTGATAGTTTGTAATTGAGGAAAGAGCATTGCATTGTTGGAGTGATCTTTCTATTTCATGAGGTGAAGAAGGATTGAAGCTGGCAGGATGATGCTCGATCAGACAACTGGGTTGTAATTCTCCCTTCTATTAATAAAGTTCTTCAAGTTTTCTTCCATATGATTGTGCAATTGTGAATGTTATCATTTGTGAATGCTATCATTTGTTCATTATATATCTGATTTTGTAATGTTTATGTTGTAATAGATCATGATGCTTTGACTGTTCTTTGTTGCTATACTCGTGCAGGTATTCTCCAAGCGTGTTAAGTACGGGGAGGAGTTGCAGGATCTGTCAAATGGAAGAGAGAGAAAGCAAGGGATTAAGCGGAAGTTCCTTGGTTCCATTATCTTTCTCTTATCTGTTACACATAGAAGAAATCATTGAATTGCTTTAAACTGTTGTTTCTAGGGTAGCTGCCAAACCTAGAGGGCTAGCATTCTATAGGAATACTAGTTTTCCCATAAGCATATCAACAGTGGAGTTGTCAATTTTGTTGTGGGTGAGAACACCCTAGGGTCTTGGGTTGAAAACCCCAACATAGCAGAGGGAAAACAATAGCAAGAAATGCTAAAATAAACAATCTAAATGCTTATTCTACTGAAATGGGAAGAAGTGTCCTTACTCGTGGTCCTACATTTGTGTAGATCCTGCAGGGTGCAAACCCTTCGCTTCTCCTCATGGCTTTGAAAACTGTAAATTATTCAAACAAAGCATATACAATGGTAGAAATGTAAAACATATTCATGACATATACGTTAGATCAAATAAACGAATGAACAATTACACATTAATATAAGATTTATAAACAAATCACAATATAGATCAATGCATAAACACATTTTAATATTAGGAACATAACAACATTTCTTTATTGATGTAAGCTACAAGAAAGGTGGAAAAATACAACCTGAGTCTTCCTCCAGCTCCAAGCGGAACCATCCTCTGGATTTGTCCTTTCCCGACCTCAGCAATCTTCCTCCATAATCATACACAAGGATATCTCAAGAAGGATGAAGGATATCTCAAAAGAGGAAACAAGGGTTTCCTAAAGCTTTGGTGAGTGCATGAGGTAAAGGGATTTCGTCAAACTCGCTTAGGGATAAATCAACTATAATATCAATATCTCATTTCTTCTCCCTTAAGGCATTCCCAAGGAGGTTTATTTATACTTCTCAATATTAGTTTTTTCAGTTGGGAAACAGTTGGGCCAAAGGCTATAGGAGGTGAGTAACAGGTAAAACTCATGAACTCTTCCCAAAATTAAGGAAATTTATTGTTTTTAAGCGTTTTAACAGATGTACGCGGGTTGGGTATATGCTGACCCGTGCGTACATGCTTTTATCAGAGGGAAAAGTAGCGTATAGGAAATAAAACACTCTTTTTTAGATTTTGGACCAAGTCTGGAGGGAAGGGTTGCCCTAGGCCATAACTAGAGCATCAGATGTACCAAGAGTGCTAAATGGTGCTATAACAACAGTAAAATAGCAAAGTTGTTGCGCTACTGTCAAAGCATTAAAATTTAATGGAGGATCAGGGTTTTGGTGCTATTTCTTATATATGAACAATGTAAACTTTGAAACAGGAACTATAAATTCAAGGCGGGAACTTTGGCCAAAAAACCCCGAAAAAACATCAAAAACAGTGCTAAAAATGAAAAGTGTGGCTACTGGAACGATGTTTTTCTTTTAGGGTCAATTTTGAACATGTTTTAAAAATGGCAGTGAAAACGAAATTTTCGTGCAAAAAACAAATTGAAACTGAAAAGGTGATGATACTGGAATGATGATTTTTTTGTAGGGTCAATCTTCAACATTTTTAAAAAATGCTAGTAAAATTGAATTTTTATGTGCCAAACAAAGTTGTTTATGAGGAAAAAAACACACTAATGTTTTTGGTAGAATAGCATTTTTCTTTCCTAAGTATAAATTCAACATGTTCTCAACCATAACATGCTAGATACAAAAGAAATTGAAATTTTTTCAACCATAAAATTAAAAAACCATGACATTATGAACAAATTACATCACTAAATGGATTCAAAAGTCATTATTTGTATACGGAATGAAACATACATTATATCTCTAATTTAATGTTGCATTGTAGATATTCTAAACAATAAAAATTATCACAGTTAAGACATATAATCCAACAACATAAAAATGACTCATAACTTCTCATTTAACACCATATGGAAATTAAAAATTGTATTTCAAGATACGATGCAAACATCCGTTATATAAACTGTCTTAAAAAATTATTCAAAATCACTCATATTTTCTTGCACACCATCAGAATTCACATCTTTAGATGAGTGACTAGATGCTAACGAAGATGTTCCATATTCTTCTCTTTCATCAACTAGTGCCCTATCTGAGTCCACATGCATGCCCACCATTTCAGGTTTCAAAATTCTTCTAGATCTACGACTAGTTTCAACAGACTCCCATCTCAACATTGTTCCTTCTGGTAACAACCTCTTCAAAATCTCTATCATCTTGAAGCAAAGAGTTCCTCTCTTTGTTAAATTGAAGTCATAAACAAGTATGTCAACATCCTCCAATTTTAATATGTCTTTGTGGCGGCGATTTATATTTGTACCCCTTTTTTTTCTCTTTCCACCATTTTTTGTCAACTACCATCTTTGTCTTATACACATCATTGAATGAGTGTCTATTTGTGGCATACGAATGTACTTAAACACCTGTAACATCCTCATTTTCTGTAAAGACCTTTATAACTTTAGCAACCCATAATGGATAGCCATTGGGATCTCTATCTGCTAGCACTGCGATCATGCAACCCTCCTTAATATCCTGTATTGAACCCCTGTAAAGGTCTTCCATGGCTTCACGTTGTGCATGAGATCTTCTGGAACCAATATACATCTCTCTCTCCTCTGCCTCTGAAGAATTAATAATACCTTGAGATTGTTGTTGTTCAACAATGTTTATTCCCTCAAGTTCATTCGACACATTTTGTGGCCAAATAAATGGATTTTTTAAAGGTATATCTTCATTTGTTGTTGTTGAAATGATATCACTTTGATTATTGGAAAATGACTCCCACCAAACTAAATCAGCAATGTCAAAGTACTCATATGTATATCTAATACATTTTTTAATTTCTTCTAGGAAATCAGAATAATCTATATCTCTATTTTGTTTGCGCGCATTATGAACTTCACCAACTGATTGTAATAACAATATTTTTTATGCAAATATTGGATGATCTGGAATGAACTTCAAAAATTGCAGACCTGATGACGATGCCCATTCTGCAGTAGTTGAATACTTCTTGCCCCATATTAGTGTTTTTCCATCAATTTTTTTGATACGAAATTGATGTTGGAAGCTAATGTCATTAAGTTGTTCAATGCATTTCCCCTCACCATATGATCCTAGAATAAACCTTCGCATGTTAACAATTTCTTCCAACACATCAAAAGTAGGCTCTGGCATGTATGATTTCTTAATACATTTAATTAATGATGGCAAGCTCCCAACTTCCTTCCTCCTCAATGTGACTTAAAAATGACTGAACATCTGATCAATAAGGTCATGGGTATGCCCAAAAATAAGGAAACCAACCTTTACCTTCTGAAAAATTCTCAATTCAATAAGCACGTTTAGATATCCAAAAACAACCTGATTTTTGTTTTCACTGCAAGTGTTGTCCAATTGTAGATACAAAACTTCAGGAAGATTACCAAACCAATGAGAAAGCACATCATGAATTATGGTTATGGTCAGATTTGCATCATTATGAATATTTGGAGTTGTGAAGTACACCCTTGGCAATATTTTTCCATTGAAGACCATACAATCGACCAAGTGATACTAAATAAAATTTTCCTCCTGTAAATTTTTGTGTGTGTGAACAAAATGTGGTAAAAGTGTTTTCTTCTGGTCCATACCATCAATTATCAAATCCAAATATTTATTTGGATTATCATAACACTTCTTTCGATGCTTGTACAACTTTTTCCTTTCATTTGTTTGTTGTTCGCGATTCCCCTAAAGTTCTTTGACAATTGAATCTACACAACATAAAAGAAAGACATTAAGAAATATGTTTTCATAGTTGATGACTATACAATTTTAAAAGTTAAAGTTATGAATGCTTACCTCTTTCTAACCCTTCACATTTGTCCCTTTTTTATTTAAGAGAAGCACATGTACTGCAAATCCCCATCCTTGTCTTCTTAGGAATATGGACATTGTTGAATTCTTTCTTCCATACCTTCACAAAATATTGATATCTAATAAACCAGCCATGTCCCTCAGCACCTTCTTCATATTTTTTGTATAAGTTGTAGATTTCTCATCTTGAAAAATTATCTGGAATATGTATTGTCTGTCTATTTGGCATACACTCTCCATGCTTTGAAAATAAATCTTTCATCCATGACATTGCAGTATTTGATAATGGTCCAAAATGTCTTTTATGACGTACTTCTGAATAAAATGTGGGATCCTTTTCCAAATTTTCTTGAATTCTCAAGAGACGAAAATTCCCAATCAAATGAAACATTTTGAAAGTTTTTTTACAGATAAATAAAATCCTAATATGATAATCATAACCTGACAATGTCGATTGCATGCACCCAACTAAATATGAATTTTGCATGCTTTTATTCATTGAAAAATATCTCTTCGTGCTCTCTAATGCAAATTTGAAATCCATATGTTTCAAACAATCTTTTTGGCAGCATTCACTTGAAATGAGAGCGCTGATATAACTTCTTCTCGTCAGATATTCTCCTCTACCCCTTGGATAACTAGAACATCTTGCATTGATACAAAAAAGTTTGCTCCTACTCCTCAATACAATATTTATTGGCAACATCTCCATCATTGGATCATCATTTGTATAAGGATTTTCATCATCATGAAGAGGAATGTTATCCAAACTATGATTAGTTGTGCTTTTCAAATACTAAATTGGAGGATATTCTTCATCTTCCCCTTCTTCAGTGCTACTATCATAGTCCTTAGAATTTGGACTGATGGAAAATTTTACTCGAAGTTTATTGGATATTATTCCTCATGTGCATTGTCAGTGCTGCATTCATAGTCCATAGAATTAGGACTACGTCAAAAATGTGACTATTTACTTACTGAAAATGCTACATCCTGTCCTTTGTCACTGCTACCTTTATGCTCATTAGAATTAGGACTAATTGCATCATCCGGTCCTTCATCATTATTGCTCTCATAGTCATTAGAATTAGGACTAAGTGGACACCGTGACACTCCATTCTTTTGAAATTCATCATCACGCTCTCCAACACTGTTGCTCTCATGGTCCTTAGAATTAGGACTAAGTGGACACCGTGTCACTCTATTCTTTTGAACTTCACCATCATGCTCTTCACCACTTTTGCTCTCATAGTCCTTAGAATTAGGACTAAGTGGACACTGTGACACTCCATTCTTTTGAAATTCATCATCCCTCTCTTCATCACTACTGCTCTCATAGTCCTTAGAATTAGGACTAAGTGGAATAAGACTCCATACTTTTGAAATTCATCATCATGCTCTTCATCACTGTTGCTCTCATAGTCCTTAGAATTAGGACTAAGTGGACACTTTGACACTCCATTCTTTTGAAATTCATTATCATGCTCTTCATCACTGTTGCTCTTATAGTCCTTAGAATTAGAACTAAGTGGACACCGTGACACTCCATTCTTTTGAAATTTTTCATCATGCTCTTCAACACTACTACTCTCATAGTCCTTAGAATCAAGACTAAGTGGACACCGTAACACTCCATTCTTTTGAAATTTGTCATCATGCTCTTCATTGTTGTTGCTTTCATAGTCCTTAGAATCTTTTTTGGCATAGTTTGAAATATTTTATGCCAAAAAAGATTCAAGTCTTCGAAAGATCAAGCTATCAGAAGGAGTCCTCATGACAATTGCAATTGTGATTAGCGTAGAGCAATGAGGACCCTCGGTCGAGGGTGTAGACCGTTGGCCCATGGTGCAAATTAGAAAAACCAGAGGCTAATTCAAGAAATGGGGGTGGTTTCTGATACGCAATTAACACTAATCACGTATCACAGGGCGTCCCCGTGAAGGAAAGCCTCGAAGCACTCAGACTCGAAAAGACTATGAAATATGGAAAATTAATGCATTCGGTTCTATAGTGCGGGATTCCACAAAATCGGCAAGAATATCGGAAGGCCTCAAGGCAATAAGTAGTTTCAAATGAGTTCTGCCCGATGCCACACATCAAGCGACACGCATCTGGCGAATAAGAGAGAAAACCGCCTACATCGGATGAGTAAACGTCATGCAACTTGCCTGCCCGATATGAACGATGACCGTAGGATCTGGGGGGCCCAGATCAACGGTGGAGGTGCGTCTCGATAAATGGCTGGATTTGACAAGGTTATAAAGCAATATTACATGGGATTTGAAGTCTGATGTGGACGGTGAGTTGGCCGGAGATTTGTGTTTTGCGGGCATCTTGGAGCAAACAAAAATAACAACCATTCAAACGTGTCCAAGGAACCTGACACACTCACCTGTTGCAGAACAGGTGGACACCTCCCTGTGAAGCGTTACACAGTGATGATGATGCAGAACAGGGGAGTTCGAACGGATAGAGGCAGGAAAACCAGAGCACTGGGAAGCGAAAACAAACTGACAGAAAGAAGACAGGCTTTAAAGCCATGAATTGACAGAAACAGAGACACAGAGACAACACAAAGAGGAGTTAGTTAGATGCAAAAAGCTAAGAGTAGAGAACAGAGAGAAGAAGTCGAGCTGACCTGAAGGCAACATTGAGCCAAATAGAGCCAGAGAGAGTCAGAGAGTCTGTGCACTCGAAAGAAAGCTTGAGAGGTTTAAGCGAGCTCCTCGGCATAGGCCTATCATGTATGAGTTTCAGATTGGGCTCATACCACTGTGACCAGTGGAGGTCAAGTACCAGTAAGGAGAGTCTATGTAATCCAATCCTACTGATTCATATCTATTGAGTGAGACTCAAATTGAGTTCAATGTTGTAAAGAAACTCTGCTTTGAAAACATAAGAGAGAGGCCACCACTGAAAGCTGGACTAAGAGACGTAGCCCAGGAGCATTAGGTGAACCCTTATTAAACTTGTTGTATTGCATGTTTTCCTGTTATGTTTTCTCTAACTGCTTCAGTATCTGTGTATTTTGCAATCTTATTGATCCATTGCATAAAGTAACATAGGCACATCCATGCACATGATTCTGTAATACCTTTATTCTTTGTTTTCGATAAATTCCAGATCATTAATAGTTTAGATTTCCCATTTATGCATGTTTAATTCATGCAAGTGTGTTCAACCGTTGATTGTAGATCTATCTAACTTTGTAATCTATGCTTAACAAAATAGTCCAAGAAAGTAGTCCTCCTATTTTCCAATTGGTACATGGAGCATTGGAGCACACAGTAGATTTGATGTTAGTTTAATAACTCATGTTGTAAGTGAATATTTTTGAAAGCCCTTTCAGTTGATGGTTCATCTTAAAACTAAGTGGTGAAGTATTTCATTTATGAATGAGTCTTTCTCTACATTGTTATGTTTAATTTTTCTTAGAAAAATGAAATATTGAATCTCTCCAAATGCTATCACAAGGTGGTGGTTCTCCCAAAATTGTATAGCAGAGTGATAAAACACTTCATTTAGCTGTTATAGTAGATTAGTTGCAATTTCACTTTCAATCTTCATCTTTCATTTAAGTTTGTTGTAATTTCATTTTCAGTTTTAGAACAATGAAGTATTGGATCCCTCCAAATGTTATCACAAGGAGGTAGTTCTCCCAAAATTTTATAGCTGAGTGATAAAACACTTCATTTAGTTGTTATCATTTTTGCTTTCATTTCATAGACATTTTGCCTGCTTAGATTAACCTAACTATTCAAAGTTTTGAATTGTTCATTTCCTTTTCTCCCTTCTTTAGAAATTAGATTTTAACATTAAAAGAGATTTAGTTGTCCATTAACATTTAGAGATTTCATTTAAATGCATAACTTTTCTTTCTTAGATTAATTTCCTTAAGCATGAGAAACAAAACCCCAAAAAACAACATAAACTATAAAACAATGAAGTAAGAGAAAGGTTAACCAAGCACATATAGTGCACCACACTTCATCAGTTTACGATACCCAGATTGATAATTTATGTAAAGCAATTTAGGACAGTAAGTTTACTAGACATTTTGGCGCCTTGCTGAGGAAGTGTAATTAGGAGACCTTATTTCTTACATCTAAAAAAAATTAATAATTTCTTGAGTATGCTCTCCCCTGCACTTTGTGTGATCTGGGGGATCAATATATATATCTATATATATATATTATATATATATTTATATATATATATATTATATAATTTTATTAATGAATCAATATAAAAAATTAAAAATAAAAAACCAACGAATAATACATATCACCACTACAGTTGAGGAGAAGGTCCATAAAACACTACCCACACAAAGAGAGAAAAAAATCGTAAAAAAAATAAAGCTATATGAAGAATCTCTTGCATGTTTTCAAGGAGGGGTGCTATACATATACCCATTTTATGGGTTGGGTGAACTACTTCAGGTATTTGCACGTCTTAGTGCCGTCTATGGAGGGTGCTCGTGCAATTTCTGTAATGAGCCACCCCATCCCAAAAACAAATGACTCCCAATCAGTACAGATAATTCTGCCTCAGAAGAAACTTGGATGCAAGTCTGACATGCATGTATTTTGTTGTTCTTATTCACAGAATGTTGCTCCCAAAGGGAAGCACATTGATTTTGTTTCGGCTAAGGCAGAAACAGATCAACCAGAGGTAGAATTGCAATTGGGAATAGCTCTTCTTGGACCTGTTGATGAGATTTTCTTTGAAACATATGATGAAATATTACACCAGGGAGGCAAGGACAGGTACAGGACGGAGTATTCTTGACGGAACTAGCAACAAACCTGCAAATAAATTTATTTTTTTCAAGGCCAACAATTATTTGAGCATTTGCCAGAAAAATGTAGAACTGAGAAAACATCAAATTTTAAATGCAAATTCCAGCCAATAAAAACGAATTCAGTAAAACAAAAACACAAGTTTTTTTGGGAATGGGGTCAATTAGATAACTCAGAAATGGTTTTGAGAATTCCGCGAGGGTTTGGGAGAATTTTCTAGTTCTTTGAAGCCCCATTTGGCATGTTGCGTGAGGAAAAATAGTTTTTTTGATAGTTGCGGCCATATTCCAATTTCTCTGAGAAATATCTACCCAGACCTGATTTCCCTGGCTACCAAGTCATCCACTATGTCACTGAATGCGTGAGAAAAAATGGATTTTGAATTTAATGCACAGAGATGGCAGTGTGGCCATGCAAAGCCAATTTTGAATGTTGTGGTTGTTTGAGGAGACATAATTCTGATTGTCTGTCATTAAACCCCTTGAATTCACTGCCACATGAGGAATACATGTGAAAAGGAGCGACAAAGGAGGGCATTCCCCGCAACATTTGATTTTTTATGGCAAGTAGTTGGAGGATGGGAGAACTCTCGCTGATTACACCACGCCTTCCATCTTCAATGTCAAATGGTCTAATGATGCAATCTCCGTTTTTGACTCACTGTTGAGCTAATTTGTTTACCGAAATTAACACCAATATTTCTTATCAATCCGGGTTGGTAACACTTTGAGGCAAGTTCACTATATATGAATATCATCTGTAATCAAACTTTAAAAGATAAGTTTTCAAAAACACTCAAGCAATACATACTACAACTCCAATTCACTTGGTTTGAAAAGAAGGAAAACACTGAGATGATTCTTAACTCAAGAAGTCCACCTCTACCTCAATCACTATTTAATGAATCAGAGGTTGAAACTAAGAACTTAAGATGGATAAATTATCAGTGAAAGAAGGCTCCTAACTTAAGAGACACATAATATATTTCATCATAATTCATTCACCTTAATGTTAAAATCACATAAGAAACTGCTTGCATGTAATCAAAGGAAACTAGTTCTAGTTCACCAAGTTAATAGAAGGAGTGCTCAACTTGAGCACTTTGTTTTTCCAACTCAATAAAATGATGAACAAGTTAAGGTATAATGAAATCAATCACCATTCATTAACCATAAACCAATTTGCAATAAAGCATTAAACTAGTTCTACAACAACCAGATTACAGAAAATAAAACTAGTTAACAAGGAAGTGTACATAGCTTGGAATGGGGGTCCTCCACCCTTGCTTTGCACACTTGAAGAGTGATATCAGAAGCTCAAATTCAGTCACACATCCATATAATTTAACAACAAAATAACAATAGAACAAGTCTTCAAATTAAGTCTCCAATCCAAAAGTGTCTCAGCATAAATGTATAATAAGTCAATACATAAGCCATCAAAGTTGTGGCTTTTAAATAGAAGTCTCATGAAACAAACTGATCTAAAACCACTCAAACAAACCCATCTACACTTATCCATATATCTAATTCGAATTCATCACTTCCATCCCAAGAGATATGGTCAATCCCATAGAATCTCAAAACTACCCTATTTCTATGGGATTTCTGAATGACTAGTCATGATTGACTAGCACCAAATGGGCCTAATAAAGTTTGTTCTATTTGAACTAAGCATAGCTGGCTTAGTCCTAGTTCCCAAGCTGTCCATCCATGCATCCAATTCTTGCCCAAGTGTCCTGCAACCATATCAACCATATAGCTATTACGGGAATTTCTGAATCTACCAATTTTTGCACTTAAAACCAAATTTTCATAAAAACTTTAAAATTTGAAAAATTAAAATTAAATACTTGAATGGATATAAAATACATCAAAATGGGATGAATAAAGTGAAGAATGGATGATAAATAGATGGATTAGTAAGTTTCTTGGAGCAAAAACAAGACCAAAACCGAGGGCCAACGCTCATGCTTAACCAGACTTCTCTCGCACACCTGTCAAACACCTTTTTGTGCATACAATCACTCTGTTTTCATCCAAGTGCACCAACTGTAGTCTTGGACTTTCTTCTTGGTACTTAGCTACATAAAATTTCTTTTCCAATAATTTAAATCAAAAAGTTGATGTCTTAGCTGTCTTTTAACTATAGAACACAACCACATTCTGCAAGGAATCGGTTGTTCCGCAGCTACTTTCATACTTTTGCAGGTTCCAAGTGTCAAGAGGGAAAAATGACTACATGGGTAGCTTGGAAAACATCAAGGCAGGAATTTTGAGGTGTGTGTTATCACTATGTTGCCACATGTTCTTCTGGGAGCAAAATGAAAGACAAAACAAAAGGTTCACAGGTATAAAAAAAAAAATATAATAATAATATTAATAATAATAAAATTGAATCAATGAAATAAGTAGATTATTTGCTCATTTTTCTACAAGGTATTGATTAATTTTGAACTGATGATGAAAAATGCATAGCTAACTTTCTGTTCAAGATTTTTAGCTCCAGAAACTGTGCATGTTTTGCAGCTAGAAAGCCATTCCGCAGCTAAACATCAATTCTGCAGCTGAAAAATCTCACTGTTCAAATCAACCTAACTTTCTCATACGATCAGATTTCGATGATTCAAGTGTTGTTGGAAAGATATCGACGAGATCTACACAATGAGAAATCCATCATCAGAGTTTGAAACAATCAAGAATGAATAAATTGCTCAAAAGATATAACAGTTAACTTGAGGCACTAATTCTGAAGTAGGTATAAATTCTTTTGGTTTTCCTTCGTGAAATTATTTCATTAGTATGAATTCTTGGTTTTGTGTGTAAATATCATAACTAGATAGATTGATCACCTCTCTCTTTTGATAGTGTTACATTCCATTGCAGAAGAAGTATTAGTCTTTTTTGCAGGTTGCAGGAGGAAGGACAAATGACCACAAGTGAATAGTGTCTCTTAGAGACCAATTTGTTTCATACGAGGATGATCAAAAACAAAGAAGAAACATCAATGCATGAGCACATGCTAATGCAAAATTAGATCCAAGCACTTGCAAAACTTTCAGATACTATTGTCTCCATTACATCCATACTTCATAATAAACCATTCACCTCATTTCCCTTCATATTTGCCATTTACATTCACATACACTTTCCATTACTTTTTGTCCACTCTTAACCCACAAATAAAAGCAAGAGGCTCAGTTACATGCTTATTGCCCATTTCCATTATTACTTTCCATTTTCATCTTCCATTTTCATTTTCCCTTTCCCATCATTTTCATTTCGCAAATAGACCCTGCTTCAATGCAAATTATTGATTCCATAGTCCTTTGAGTCTAAATTCCTTGCAAAAACACCTTGAGATTTGCATGCCTTAATGTCACGTCCTCATGACGACGAACTATGGGAATACATTAATGTCCCTTGTTCATCGGATCTTCTAGGTGACTTGACATCGACAAATTTATTTGTACCTAGCAAGATGTGTTTGGGCATCTTGACTCTCATTGTCATCAATGGTGAGAGTTCTCGTGTTGAATAGTGGCATCCATTAATGGCCATTAAGTCAACAATTTCCTACTATGTTCCACATCATAATATCTATTCACATAACAGTAATTGTACCAATGAGTTTTGAAGACATGAAGACTATTATTTTCAGCATTTTGGAGCAGATTCAACAAGTTTTAGTAGAAGCAATAAAAAGTCATCTTGACTCTTTTATCCATGACTCTTTTTGTTCAGCCACTTGAAAAATATTACAATCAAAATTTTGTAGCCATCACACATACAACTCATCCATTTCCAAAGGGTAAGTTAAGGTACATCATTTTCTAACTTTTTACCATAGAATTCCATAAAAAGCTAGAATGGTAATTGTTGGAAAAAAATTTCTCTTCCTCATTTCATAAATTGCCAATACCATCAGTTAGGGGGAATACATTCATATTCATATCTTTCCATGTTCATATCATATTCAGAAGCCCACATAATTCCAAAATATATTAACTATTACATTATTATTATGAGCATACACTGTCTTTTCAAAAGTGCTAAAAGGATAATTGGATACAAACACAATCATGGTTGTCACACAAGAACCAACCATGATACAATCCAATAAATATATACTTTGCAACAACAATCAAATTATCATTATGCAAAGTTCAAAGATCAAAATTGAATGCAACAACAAAATATGGTTGTAACACAAGAACCAACCATGTTGCTATTCAAGTAAAACACTTTGCAGAAGAATGAAGTTATCAAATGGTATCATGCAAACTTAAGCCAAATCTCAAGGATCAAAAGAATTAATGTAATATATATTGCATGAGGACATGCAATAGCTTCAGTTGGGGGGTATGTTGGGTCTTGAAATTGTCATTCACTTCCATTACACTTTCACTATCATGTCCATTATATCACCTCCATTTCACCTTCATTTCACTACCATGTCACTACATTCATCTCACTTTCATTCATTATTGGTTCACATTTATGTTTTTCCAAACTTTATTAATTCTTAGCATTTTTAAGTGAATTTGTGGTTAAAAATTAGAAAATAATGTGCATATGCTTATATCTAACAAGTGGGATGAGATTGTTGACATGTGTAGGTCAAAAAGAAGCTTCTAGAAGACCTTTATGTGGCATCCTAAGGCCAAATTCGAATTTGAGTGGAGAAGATCATGGGATCATGAGCATATGTGTCATATTTCCTATTTGTATTGAAACTCTAAGAAGACATGTGCCTTGTCATTTCCTATTTTGATTATAACTCTAGAGGTATAAGGAGAGATTCATGGACTCTCATTAATGAGATGGCTTCTCATCTTTTTGTATAAATAGAAGATCTCTCCTTCATTTGGAAGCTTTGAAAACTTTGTTAACTCATTATCATTTCTTTGTACTTTGTAATTTTGAAGAATTTGAATAAAGCTTTGAGGTTCCTAACATGGAAGGAGATGTGAAGTAGGAGATGTCATGGAGCATATTAGAATGTAAGGTAGAGTAGATTTTATTTTGTAGTTTTGCTTTGATTTCATTCAAGTATGTCATTTTATTTTTGTGATTGATTTCAAGCTTAATAGTTTAGATTTCCCATTCATGCAATTTTAATTCATGCAAGTGTGTTCAACCGGTTGATTGTAGATCTATCTAGATGTGTAATCTATGCTTAACAAAATAGTCCAAGAAAGTAGTCCTCCTTTTTTCCAATTGGTGCTTGGAGCATTAGAGCAGACATTAGATTTGATGTTAGTTTAATAACTCATGTTGTAAGTGAATATTTCCAAAAGCCCTTTCAGTTGATGGTTCATCTTAAAACTAACTGGTGAAGTATTTCATTTATGAATGAGTCTTTCTCTGCATTGTTATGTTTACTTTTTCTTAGAACAATGAAGTATTGGATCCCTCCAAATGTTATCACAAGGAGGTAGTTCTTCCAAAATTGTATAGCAAAGTGATAAAACACTTCATTTAGCTATTATAGTAGATTAGTTGCAATTTCACTTTCAGTCTTAGTCTTTCATTTAAGTTTGTTGCAATTTCATTTTCAGTTTTAGAACAATGAAGTATTGGATCCCTCCAAATGCTATCACAAGGAGGTAGTTCTCCCAAAATTGTATAGCAGAGTGATAAAACACTTCATTTAGCTGTTATCATTTTTGCTTTCATTTCATAGACATTTTTTCGACTTAGATTAATCTAACTATTCAAAGTTTTGATTTGTTCATTTCCTTTTCTCCCTTCTTTAGAAATTAGATTTTAACTTTAAAAGAGATTTAGCTGTCCATTAACATTTAGAGATTTCATTTAGAAGCATAACATTTATTTCTTAGATTAGTTTCCTTAAGCATGAGAAACAAAACCCCCGAAAACAACATAAACTATAAAACAACGAAGTAAGATAAAGATTAACTAAGCACATATAGTGCACCACACTTCATCAGTTTACGATACCCGGATTGATAATTTATGTAGAGAAATTTAGGACACTAAATTGACTAGACAGTGAGCATGGACTACCTTAGGCTCGTTAAAAATACAAGTCAGTAGATCCTTTGGGATCCTCTCAATAAATTCTATTTTCAGTTAATTTTTGGATTGCTCGTGTTGGACTGATGTGGGATTTCTTAAGGCCCTCTTTCCAACAATCTTGGCCCATCGACATCAACAAATTATCCAAGTGCAAGATTAGAGTCTTGTGATGCATTGAAGCTTGTATGCCTTAATGAAAGTCTCTCTCACCAGCAACAATGGGGATTCATTATGGTTCCTTGACTACTGGATCCTACAAGGGGTTCGACAACAACTCATAAATTTACACCTGATACGATGCATCAGACCTTGGTCCTCACTCTCATTAATGGTGATGTGCCTCGCATTTGTTAACAACTGACCTTAATGTATGGTAATCCAAGGAGATCATTTCACATTCGACATCAGCACCTCCATTCATGTGCAATGAACTGTACAAAAGGGGAAGAAATGTTTCCTGTAGAAATATTTCCTGCAAAAGTTTAGTTGCGGTTCCATTTCCTACCGCAACACCACTGATTTCCTGAAGAACAAAGTACAGACATAAAATTATTCCAAAATAATATGAAAAGGTACTAGTCATTTCCATAGGGATCATGAACTATACAATTGTGCATATGATGTGATTTCAAGGTGGGTTATTATTTCAAGACCAAGATTAGTTGCCATCTAAGTACTGGACCATTGAAAGGTAAGGTCGGTAAGGTATGATTAGCGACAAGAGGCTTAAGGTAAAAGGTAATGATACTTTGATTCTTAAATTTTGCATGAATGTAAGTCATGGTTACCCTTGCAGAAGAAGGTGGATACGAGCTGCTATGTCATATATCAAGTTCCATTCCCGACAAATTGCTCTGCCACATCCTTAGGATATATTTTCAATATTTATCCTGCAGGACGGATCATGATGATAATCATGATCACGCCCTGCATTTTTCAAAAGTTGCCACATTTCCTTAATACTTCCAAATTTAAACTATCGTTGTCAAGTTTTTTTTGTGCTAAGTCTTAGAGGCATCTTTGTGATCTGAATCAACTATGTTCTCTCTCATCCCTAGCTATGTTGAACATGTGTTTTGCTGTTAGATTTGAACCTCAGGGTCCCAGGACATTGGACATTGACCCCCAAAGTAAAGCGAGACTGGAGAAGGTAGGGTGGCTGCCTCTGTTTTTGAAATTTAGTGGGCATAATTCTAAGGTAGCAAAATCCATTTCTCTAAATCTAAATGGTGAAAAAGTGCATGTGGGGAATGTTTAATTTAGGTTGACAGAGGAGATAGTAGCTCGAGCTTGCGGCATCCCACAATAAGGGGAGTGCTGGTTCAAGAATCATTAGTTTAACAAAGAAATTTGTGCACCCTTCCTCCAGAAAGAACATGCAAACCCTGATTAGAGTAAGGGAATCCCACATGATTTCCTTAGAATTAAGTATCAACACCTTTTGTCTTTCTTGCATAAATGCATAACTTGTGAAGGCCATTTTCGGCTAGCATTTTTGTTTCATATGCGTCTTCTCGGCCACTTCTGAGAGAAGCCATTTAATTTTCCGTGCTATTTAAGAATGCGCCTAATGAAAATGTCCAATGTTACCAAGGCAAGGGAAACCCACATAGAGGAAAACCTCCATCACCATGGGTTGATAAAGATTATCATGATATAGGTTCTGCGAAAGAAGAAGAAAACATGGGAAAAATTCTAGTTAGAGAATTACTTTCTGGACAATGAGAAGGACCCTAGTTCGTCAGAACCCAAGGAGGAAGACCTAATAGAAAAGCCAAAAAAGAATCCCTGAACCCATTATCCGTTGACTTAAGAGGAAGTGGTGGTGACTAGGAAGACCATAAGGAAGAAGTCCAAATTGAAGGGCCCTTACCCCTGCCAAGTGCTTTACAAGAAGCTAGGCTGCGAAGCAAGAAATATAGGAAAATGCAGAGGAAGGGGTACCACCAATTAAAACTAATAAAAAGAGTAAGAGGTCCCCAGACCTATCCAAAAGTAAAAGGAAGCTAGAAACAACTAAATTTATTAACAGAGAAGTAGTGGAGGCCGCGTCTTTTCGGAATTCACCGCTACAAAAAAGAAGATAGAAAATAGTTGGAGATTGTGAGGGAAAAGAGTAACCAAGTTTGCCTGAGTCCTATCAAGGACATCATGATGGAGATGGAACTTCTAAGAAGAAACAATCCTAAAAGGAATTGGAGGAAACCATTACTGAACTTACTTTCTCTGAGCAGGTCCTTTGAAAGGAGAATGAAACCCTAAGGGAAAATAGCCTACGCATGTAGAAGGAGTATGATGAGTGGCATGAGAAGGAAGCTCAGATTATGAAGAAGAAATAGGCCCAAATTGATCACCTGCACAAAAATAATGAGGAGTATTACAATTTGGTTAGGGAAGAGTCCAGCAGAGCCCAATTAAACCACTTGGATGCAGTAGCTGCAACATAGGGAAAGGACTAATTTTTTCCTGAGGATGCAACATTTTTTCTTGCATACAGAACATGCAAGAAGCTAGGTGTGGGGGAGATCTTGAGTCCCATTTTTCTCAATTTTTGATAGCCTCCTAAGACCTTGCTTCCCCCTTTTTGAACTCTTTTTGACTCCTAACTACTCCTATTTCACCTATATTACCTAAGTTTTGACCAAAAGGGTGTTGTGTGCTCACGATATGCAAATCATCTTTAAAAGTATTATTTTACCTTGTTATTAAGTGTTTATTGAAGTTAATCATTTCCTAATCGAATTATCAAGTTTGACGGATTGAAATCTTATGCAAATTAGTCATGATTTGAAGCGGCTCCACAATTTCCTGTAGACAGTACGTGATTTCTTGTACATGTGGATTTCCTGTAATTGCCCAGATTTCCTGTAGCAAAATCGGTGGTTGGATATGTTCCACTTAGTTTCAAGAAGAACAAGAACATGGGCTTTATGAGGAAATACACCTACATGGACATTGTCCTATTGGTTGCCTCGAACTCATCATTAAAACCACCCAGATATTCAGTCCTCTTCTCGATGGTCGTATTGGGAAAAAGATCTAGCAATGTAACAAAATTAGTTTGATCCATGCTTTCAGTCATGGATCAAACTCAACAGAGCTATTTTGTCATTTTGTTTAGTCATTGATAGTAAGTAGTTACAACATAGTAGTTTTCCTAATTCAGTCAAACATATGCCTTTGAGCTTGTATAAATTTCATTATGTTTCATTTGCAAGGGGGTTGGTTGGTCGATCATATCAGACTTGTATATCTCTGTAATACTTTTCAGATTCATAGAAATTTATATATTATGTTGATCTCCTTGTGTAAACTCCTTTAACAATAGAGGGGTTGTGAGTAAGGGAGGGCCCCCTTTGCTCACAACTCCATTAGTTACAATACTTTTATTTCTTTTGATTCTTTTTATCCATCAATAAGTTATTTGCAAAACTAGTGTTTCTCTTTTCTAAATTTTAGGAGCATATGTGAAATGGTTGGATGAAGAATTTTATTGGTAAATGTGTTTGGAATCATTTAATCAGGTTTTAACTTGTTGATTTTTATGAATGTCTGTTTGGTTTTTTATATTTTCTGATCAACATCAACAATATCAAGAGATGTGGAGGGATGATTGGATCCACTCAATAGCCTTTGTTGCCAGGTGTTGATGTAGAAAAGAGACATTAGAGTGTGTGTATAAATGGTTTAATCAGAAAACAATTAAGGTATTAGCCTGCATATATTTTGCGCAACATATCATAAGCTTACCTATCCTTGGTTGATAATTTATGTTGTCAAATTATAAGTCTATAATTTTCTGAAACAATGACATAAATTGGATTTCAACCTCTTAGTGTCACAAATATGACATAATTTTGAATTCTACATCTTAATGTTGCAATGTCACATAATATTTAATTCAACTTCTTAACCAACATCAACCATTGCCAAATCGACATAAGATAACTAATATGAATGTTAGAATAAGACATAACCATTAAAAAACATTGTAAACCAACATAACCCTTAAGGAACATCGATGTGACATAACCCTCGATGAATGTATAAATGTGATATAACTAATGAGGAACATAGAAATTCAACAAAATTCAATTGCTGTCAACAAAATTTGACCAAGGTAAACAATATTCAAATTTTGTAGCACAATGTTCTTGAATCATTATATCAAAATGCCACATTATGACATTTTATGAAAGCCAACCTGGTAATGTATCAATGTGACATAGTTTTGAACTCAACCTCTTAACCAAATTCAATCATGTTCAACTATAGCCAATTGTGTTCAACCATATTCAACATGTTCAACCATGGCCAACCATAGTTAAGCATGGGTAACCATGAACAAATTTGCATAAGTTAACCAAGATGAATGTCATGAAGAAACATAACCACTGAGAAATATCATAATATAACATAACCAATCATAATGCAACATAAACATTACAAAACATAGAAATTTGACATAATTCACTCCGAATGTGACATATCCATTAAGGAACATCATAATTAGATATAACCATTAAGGAATATCACAATATAATATTACCCTTGAAAAAAATTACAATACAACATAACTATTGATAAGCCTATAAATGCAACGTAACCATTGAGGAACATAACAATTCAACTTAAGTCAACCTACAAAAGATAAGCATAGTCAACCATAACAGAATGTTTTAGGTAATGTTTTTGAATTGCTATGTCAATTTTATGTCATATTGTGACATTACATCATAATCTAACATTTTATTGAAGCTAACCTCTTAGTGTCATTACATATCATTTCGAATTCAACCTCTTAACTAATGCTCAACCGTGTTCAACCATTATCAATATGCTCAACCATAGTTCAATTGGTATAGGTAAGAAAAATGAAAAATCCATGAGATATAACCATTGAGAGACATCACAATCCAACAAAACCCTTGAGGAACACTGCATTGTGACATAACATTTGATGAACATATAAATGTAATGGTAACCATTGAGGAACATAATCATTTGATACAAGACAACCAATTATAGTCGATGACTGTAAACCATGGTCACCCATAGTCAAACATGGTCAACCATCATTAACCATGGTCAATCAAAGTCAACCATAGAAAACCAAAGTGAATGTTATTCAAATGTGATTGAGCATGGTTAAACATGGTATGTTGTAGTCAACCATAGTAAAAAATTATAAACTAAAGTCAACCATATTCAAACATCACAATCAAACCATAGTTAACCATGGTTAAATAGATAAATCATGGTCAAACATACTCAAACATGGTCTATCATCATAAAAAATGGTCGTCATACTCAACCATAATCACCCAAAGTCAATGATAGTTAAATATAGTCAATCATAGTTAACTAAAGTCAACCTTGGTGAATTGTAGTCAAACATGTTCAAGAAAAGTCAACTATAGTCAAACATGGTCAACTACAATCAAATATCAATAAGATTTAAATATTATCGACATTGGGCTTTAAATTCATAAATCTATTAATCCTCCCTATGCATGTAAATCACAACTAGTACAACGACATAACCAAATATGATATATATTGATCATTGCCATTTTTCCTTCTTTTTTTAACTAATGACTCCAATCAATATATTTCAATAGCCTTTAATTGTGTAGTGGTGCTAATTATGTTGATAGACGTGAATTTATTCTTAGAATTTGTCTTCCAAGAGGAGGAGGTCGAAGTGTAGATTTGCTATATCTACTGCATAGTTACCAACAAGAGGATTCTCTCCATCATTGTTCCCCTTAAATAAGTGATAAACCATTCCAAAATTTACAGAAATGTGTAAATATTAGGTTTAACGCAATAACCAACATAAAACAAGGGCCACGTAGTAGCTAGTCCCTAACGCTTAGTTTAAATATAGCTAAATTAAAGTAGAAAACAATAAAAGTACAAAGATTTAAAATTTTAAGATGCTATAATTAGATTAATTTTAAATTGTAATTAAATGCATTATTAAATTTTGTAAATTAACATTATTTGTATTGCAACATAGAAATAATTATTAATAGTTTACATTTGTCTTTTTATAGTTTGTGGATATGGTCTTATAAAAATCCTATTATTGGCCCTCGGTGTAGAGGTCATGTCATAAATTTCTATTATATCTTGGTTTGTGGATATGAGAAAATTTATATTTGTTCGTATTACAAACTTCTTATTATTTTGAATATCAGTAATTCATTAATTTTGTAAAATCTATCATATATGGTTAAGTTCGCACAAAAACCTAAGTGACCTCTACCCCTTAAAAATATAATGTAAAAATAAAAATATATCTCTCACAAACCATTAATAAATCTTTTTAAATTACATATGTGATTTTAAATAATCATTTTAAATTAAATATGTAATTTTAAATAATATATTTTTTATTAGATTATATTAATCATTAACTCTTCTTATAAATATGAATCTAAAATGATTATACTCATTAGCAATAATTTTATCACCTTCCCAAAACAAATTGTATCATAAATGTCCATCCTACACCTTAATGTGATCTCTTTATTTTTGGTTATTCATGAGTTAATGGGATAAGAGAGGCAAAAGGCAATAACATGTTCAATTTGATAGCCAATCAAATTAAACATAAATAAATTAAATTATTTTTAAAAAATCATATTTTTCAACCTGTAATGTTGAACTATAAATCCAGACTAATATAAGTTCAAGGAAAAAAAGTCCATTACAATTACAATAACCCCATTACCTTGCGACAAATATAATAAAATTTTACACCAAAGTAATAACACAGTGCGGCAATGATTAACATGAGGACGAGTGGTGTGTTAATACCTAATTGTCGCTAATTAATAGTATTGAAAATTAGAGGTTTCATTTGGCTACTTACCCATTACACATCTGCTTCCTTCATTAGAAAATCTAAATATTATTATGCTCGATCAAGTTGATTTGGTTTCCAAGTTAATGACAAAAAATAGACTAAAATTAGTTTTCTAGTTGAGTTTTAATAATAAAAAATAACAATTTAAATTTTATTTTATTTATATAGGGTTATTTTATTTATTTTGATAGCTTTAAAATGTTTTATATTAATTTTTTTATTTATTTTTATTTTTATGTTTTTTTGGCTGTGAAATGTTTACACGACACAACAAGATATTACATCTCTTGTATAGACATTACAACTCTTGTACACTGAGTTGGAGAGCGCTTCTCGGGGCAATTATCATCATTACTTTTAGTGGAGAGCATTTCTCGGGGCAATTATCATCATTACTTTTGGTTTCGACATTTACAGAACACTACAAGACATTACATCTCTTGTATAGACATTACAACTCTTGTAAATTAAGTTGGACAGCCCTTCTCAGGGCAATTATCATCATTACTTTTGGTTTCGACGTTTCTCCATCGCTCAATTAGGTTATATTTCTCTTTATGGACACTATTTTGGTTTCATTATTTTTTTCAATCATTTAGTTGTCTTGGGCTTTTTTTTAAGCAAAAAAATTATCCTAATAGAATTAAGTTATTAGTGGTCCTAAAAAAAGATTTTCAGTGGTGATAAATGCTTTTAAATAGTAAACCATTAACTTATTTCTTTATGTCCAAAAAACAATCTTTTTAAATAAATAAAAACAATTTTACCACATACTCCTAATCCAAATTAACTTGTATCTTTATTATTAAAATTTTTATTTTATTTTATTTTATTTTAACTTATATCTCACCTAAAACTAAAACAATTTTACAATGAGTCCAAACTCACTTGTCTCTTTATCATTATAAAAGATTTTTATTTTATTTTAAAAATTGTTTAAATCAACCTTTTGGATTTATTATTGAACAGTACTCTGAAATCCAACGTCGTGCTCCGCGTTTTTATAAAATATCCGTCCGACAAATTTATTTATTTATTTATTTATTGATAAACGAATTTTATTTATGCCCTACAGCTGTAAACGACAGAATGTCATCCAACGGCTCTAACTAGACACGCGTTATCATAGGACAAGCCGAATGGCTTGCTTCCGGATTCAGCCACACTTAAATAATGGTGTAAAAATCCTGTTCGTGTCGAAATTTCATTGACAGACCGACAAACCGATAAGGCTGGCGTCTACTGCCCAAGACGGTCGGGGAGGAGGGGAGGAATTTCCGTTGAAGATGCTGGGTGCTTGAACGTTGAGAGAAACCCTTCCAAGTACCAGGAGGCGACGACTCGAAAATTTGTTGGCCTACTGCAGCGTTTCAAGGATTCAAGGTACGTAGATTCAGATTTAGTGTATGAAATTTCATCTTTGGCAGTTTTTTTTCGAATTCTTTGAAAAAATAATTGCGGTCAAACGTTGCAGATGGAGTCATTGATGTTTTAATCAAGTATGTCCGGTGAAATACGAGCGCTTGTCTGTTATTTTGGTTCTTTGAAATTATTTTTTCCTGTTTTGCGGAAATTTTCTGTGTTAAATTGCTGAGAATGAGCAGTTAATGGTTGTTTTGGAAGTCTTCACCACGCGGAATGCTCATTTCTATCCTTCATTTTGGTTGTTTAGACCTGCTTTGTGTTTTATGTTAAATCACGTGAAGCTTAGACTAAAATCTTTGTTTAAAAGATCCGTCCGTCTCTTCGCCCTGTGAAAAGTCCGTGAAATTTAAGCTTTGATGTTAAATTTTACAAATTTTACAATAAAATTCGAGTGCCGAAGTTTAAAGGCCTTCTCTTTCCTCGATTTCTGTGATAAGCCTGTAAAAATTAAGCTTAAATGATAAGGATTTTGCTATAGTTTACCAGATGATAATATTTAAGCATACAGATTTCTCAAGTTTGGGATAAAAACCAAAGATGAGCATCAGAATATTAAAAAATATGAAATGTTTAACATCAAAGTTTAATTTTTTCAGATTCTCAAGAGAAATCGACCAAAGAAATCGACCAAAGAAAAGGGCAAATGTTTAACCAAACATTTAACCTGCTCTAACATGAAATACTAAGAGGCAACCAAAACTCATGCTATAAATTAATATCCAGCACGTTCAATGCTTAAGTCAAACAATGTCTGGTTATTCTCAAGGCAGAAAAATAACAGACTGTCTATTTTTTGTACACCGCAAGCTTAGAATATAATTGATTTGAAAACATCCATGGTAGCTTCATTAACAAGCCGAATGTTTGAAATATATATGAATTTTACTTGCAGAATAATCAAGCATCACCGTTAAACTTAAGTCATGGCGGCGATTTCTGCAATTTCTGCGCATCACTATGCAAATAGTTCAGCCTCGGCACAATCGACCACAGGTAGTAAACCGGCAGCCTCCGCCATCTCCGCGGTTGGATTTGCAGCACCTAAGCCATCGAATCGTATGATTACTCTTTCTTCCAGGCCTTTAAGCATATTCGATGCACGGGGATCCAGGAAGACAAGTTTCAGAGTATTTTCGGACGATACGGTGAATGAACTCTCTGCGAGAGACAACGGCGAAGCGGCTCCTAGCACAGACACTGCGACAGTTGTTGACGAGGAGCCCAGTGAAATGAAAGATTTGAAGCGTGCTTTGGTGGATTCATTCTACGGTACTGACAGGGGACTGAAGGCTAGCAGTGAAACAAGGGCTGAAATTGTAGAGTTAATTACCCAACTGGAAGCCAAAAACCCTACTCCAGCACCTACAGAGGCCCTCAATCTCCTCAATGGCAAATGGATCCTAGTGTAATTCTGCGAACAACTTAGCATTTTTCATTTTCTGCAAGGTTTTTCTTGAATGTTCACAGAAACATAAACCTGACCAAGGGACTACCCTTTTTCATTTCTCTCTGTTTTGAAACTGCCTTAGTTCATTACTATCAATATTGTAGTCGTACAATACCCTAAAACCCTTTAGCCATTTCTGTATTTGTTTACCCTTTCTGGTAAACTTAATATACTGACATTCTGATTTTGCAGGTATACATCCTTCTCCGAGCTATTCCCATTGCTTGCTACAGGGACTTTGCCGTTGTTGAAGGTTCAGGAAATTTCTCAAAAAATTGATTCGGAGACTTTCACAGTGGAGAACTCTGTGCAATTTGCAGGACCACTGGCTACCACATCCTTTAGTACAAATGCAACTTTCGAAGTGCGGAGTCCCAAGCGAGTGCAGGTAAGGAGTTCATCGCAGTTTTACAAGTATAGATTTGCATTTTGCAAATACAAAAATTGAGGTTTGATTCCTTTCAGATATATTGCATTTCTGTGCCTTGTAAGCTCCCTTTCCTACTGAGAATGCATGTTTATTCAGTGGAACATTAATGTCTAGAAACTACCGGTTTAGTTTTCTGGATACATTTACAAATACAAAAATTAAGGTTTAGATGTTGGAAGTGGTTTTACTCTTTGCATCTCTCTTTACCGCAGTATTCCTTGAGGTTGACTGCTCTATGTTGAATAGGCCCAGTCTGGGGAATCTTCGATTTGACTCGGCTTTGAGTTTGATTGACGAGTATGACTCTGAATTTCAATGAGGCGACTCAAAATTCAGTGAAATTCATATTTCACTTGTGGCATATTTCCCACATCTCCCTATCCTGATTTTTGTAGCCAGTTGAAATATATTATTTTTTTTTATTGTAAACAGTTCACTTATAAATTACTCTCACCTGTAACACATCTTCCTATACTGAATTCTGTAGCCAGCAAACCTGTCAACTCTCCAGAAGTCAGCAATTTATAAAATGTAGGAGTGGTTTATAATACGACTTTTTGGAGATTCTGGTGACGGAATCTGCAGAAGAAATTGAGGTTAAATTTTGATTTGTTGCAGTTAAAATGGTTTTTTAACTGCATATTTGGATTCAGCACCCTGGAAAACCCTGGGACGCTTTGATTGTGCAGAAACTAGCTATCAAACTTGTGATTCCAATAAATTCTTGCCAGATTTTGACCGGAAAAACCTACAGGGAAAGCTTCCAAAAAGTCTCTGCTAAAATGTACTTTATCTCTTATCAGTTATTGTTGCATTATGAATAGACATCGTAAATTAAAATCATCCTGGTTTTCTGGAATCCACTGTATCTTTTGTATTTTTATTTGTCGAGTCAACGCTCACTCTTCAATCGCGCAGAGTCATTTTCCGTATTGAATTCGGGCAACTTTGCTTGAGATAATCACACCGGAAACATTTCAAGATTTACAACATCGTTTCTGTCCTTTGAGGCGATCGTTCTGCATCTCAACCAAAGTGACAGATTTTATTTTCATGCTTCTGCTGTTATCATAGTCAATTGAATTTTGAAGGATGTCATTAGTACATTGTCTTAACATTGACCCCATACTAATCCTGAGATCAACCTTCATCACTTTGCATGGACAATTGTGCAGATAAAGTTCGAAGAAGGAATAATAAGCACACCCCAGCTTACAGATGCTATCGAGATTCCAGAGTATGTGGAAGTTTTAGGAAAAAAGGTTGATCTGGCTCCCTTTCGAGGACTAATCACTTCAGCTCAAGATGCTGCATCTTCAGTAGTGAAACGTATATCTGAGCAACCCCCTATCAAGTTTCCAATCCGAACTGACAGGGCACAGTCTTGGCTGTTGACAACTTACTTGGATAAAGACTTGAGAATTTCTAGAGGTGATGGAAGCAGTGTTTTTGTGCTTATCAAGGAAGGAAGCCCTTTACTGCCCCTATATTAGAGACCTCAATCTTTCAAGGTAATGGCAGTAGTAATTAGTGTTTACCAGGGAACGATGCACTTGAATGCCTCTACTACTGGTTAAAATTTTCCAATCTTTCTTTCTTCTGCTTTCAATAATTCATTTGTGTGACTAGTTAGCTGAAATTCTTTTATGGAAAGAGAAACAAATGTAATTATATTATAAATTTGCATAATATATTAATAATATTAATGTGTTTACATTAATATTAATGGAAATATATTTAAGATATTAATAATATTTTTTCATATAATATAATATTAAATACACATCTAGAAATGTAAATTTAATAATATAAAATTTTAAAATGTCTTTTATGCTCGATTAAAGAAGACAATATTTACTCTGTCATTTTTTGATAAAATTGTGTTTCGTTACGATTTAGATTTATTTTTATGGGTAGCTTTAAAAAACAATTAATTTTTAGATTTCATATTTGTTAATGTGACTCAATATTCCAATATTTGTTGTATTTTATGAAAAAATAATTATAATATATAATATATGAAATATATATATTTTAAATATTATTATAATTATATATTCTTTCATAAATTAAATTAATGTGATTGAGATTTTTTAATTAAGCATCTCAAATGTTTTTGTGGATTAACATTTCATAATTCATATAGAAGGATTAACATAACATTTCATAATTCATATAGAATACAATACATATTAGTTTAAGTACTTAAAAAATTGTTACAATTTAATTAGGAATATTGTTTTTATGGTTTTTTCCACAACTCTTTATATGAGAATTTGCTGTAACTTATTGTTGCTTGATATTTTGGTTTAGAAGGCTCAAATTCATGAGAGTCTTTTTAATTTCTAGCGATTGAGCTCTATTGAAAACTATCTCATGTGGGCAAATCTCCTTGTTCATGCCAAACATTGAAAGGATTAGTACATAATTCTAAAGTTGAACATTTGCCAATAGACAAACATTTATTCTACTTATATCTTTGAGTTACATCAAAATCTTCATCTTTCTCGGTTGAATCACTATTACTAATCTTGTAGACAACATTCCATAGATTGATAATCTTCATCATCTGGAACAAGGCTTAAGTTTCCCAATGTTTGCATTTGTAGGAATGAACTTTTTTCCCTTTTTGTATGAGCTCTTTCATTAGGGAAATAGTTCAAAAGGTGGCTTGTTTGATGGAAAATTTGATATCCAAACATTGTATTTTCATAATCTAAGACTTGATTCCAATGATCAACGTAGCCCCTTTTTAATTATCCTCTTTGGAAGAATTTTAATAAGATACAAAGATAGATTTGGAAGATGAGCTCACATTGTCATTACGGAAACAACCATGGAACCATGGGGTCAAATTTGGGGAACCATGGGTTCAGAAAGAGACTCATTGTTCCTTGAAGCCAAGGCCCCTCCTTAAGTACTTTCTTATAATCATCTTGATTTTTAATCTAAACACTATAAATAAATAAATAAACCCTTTTGAGCAAAAATATACCTCACAATACTAGGTTTCAGGTTGAATAAGCTTTCCAATACAGATCTGTTGTGCGAGGTTGAATCCATTGAAGTGGCATATTACTATAGAATTATGATATTAGATAGAAAATCAATGACATTTGGATGGGATACTTTGGCACCTTGTTGGATTGCTCCACTAAATAAGGGTTGGGAATCACAAGGAATTGAGTTGCTTAAGGAGACAACTTCATTTTAACTGCATCTTTGAAGAAAATTGGTTTTTCCAATGAGGCCATTTAGCTTAATAGTTGAATTCTTGCATATCTTATAATTAGACTATGTAGAAAAGTTTTCTATTTGTTTACCCTCATAATGGTAGTGTTGTTAAGCCATTGGCTATACTCCAATTTGAATTTTATTTCTTTCACATATTTTGGTGCATGTTCACTCACTTTAGAATTGATTTCTCAAAGAGAAGATTGACCATAGTCTAAAATCTCGTTGATGCATCTGAGCTCTTTTTACATAGGTCCATTATGTATAGGTTATCCAGAATGTCAATGAAATTGAAAATTTGTGAATATAGTGTTCCTTAACCTTTTAGACTTGAAACACAAACCAAGTATACATAGGATATCATTAAAAAAAGCTAGATACAAGAGACAAGTAAGATGAAATGTGTGAAATATACCTTTTTCTCATGATAGTAAGAAAAAAGAAAATAGTGTTCACTTGCCTCTATACTTGCTAAAATACAAATAATCCAACATATGGCAATATCATGTATCTATTCTTTCTCATGGGCATTCATACAAAGTCTATGCTAACTACCCCACATTATCATATTACTTCCTCTAGCTACCTAGTGGCCCTATTTCATGATTATAGATTCATTATATTCATTATCCCCTCGGACTTCTCCCAAAGCACCCCATATTATCCTCCATAGGTACATTATAGATGAGAAAACATTTTTGCAAATAGTGAATGGGAAAAAATTATATCAAACACTTCGTATGCATTCATGTTTATATTGGGCGCTAAATAAAAATACCACCATATCATAGTAAAGTGTTGCAAAAAAACTATGGATCCCTTCTACTTCTTTACAAGACCATCCTTTCTATCCTTGTATGGAAGTAGATGTTGATTGAACCCTAAGTCTATAGCTCTCTTGTAAAGTAGTTAAAGAATTGACATGGGTTGTAACAAACTCCTACTCACAATCCCATTCCCAGGCATCTTTCTTGTAATTGAAATCAAAATTGGCTAAAATATTACCCTTGATCTCAAAGATAGACATCCACAAACATGTGTCTCATCTTGATGATTCAAATTGATGATATTTCATCATTTGGTTGGTCCATAAGGTAGGTTCTTATTAACATCTTTATAACTAAGGGGTGTTAATGCAACTAAGACCCCTATTCTAAGAGGCTAATGGTTAAGAGCATGTGCTTCCTTGTAAGAGGTCATAGGTCAAAACTAGAGGGGGGTAGAGTTTGTATATGTTGATAAATTAATATTGGCCTATTGTGATGTGGCTTGAGGGGTAGGTGTCCCCACTATGAAGGATGTGTCGGTCCTTGCCAAGTCAAAAGTTATTGCTAGTATTGGTTTGCAGGTTGTTTGCACTCGCTGCACCCAATTTTAGATCTTAATAAAAACACTAAGACCCCCACGTTTCCAAAGGACAATTCATTAGACGAAGAGTACCCAAATGACATTGAGGTTAAAGGGTGGGGAGACAACAAAATTACCTAAGGATGGTTGAGATGAGTTCCACTTCTATTAACTAGAGTGATTCGGGTGGATGTTGGTGACCACCCACCTATTCCATTTGGACCCACACAATTGTCCCTTTCAGTTTTTTCAGTTTCCTAAATTGTAGCATAGTTTACTATTTTTAACAGTTTTTCGGGTCCTGAACTTTTGAAGTCGTTTTGAGGCCCTAAACGACGTTTTTTTTTGGGAAATATGAGGGCAACAAGGGTCCATGGACCGATGTATCTTTCTCAGATAGATCTTTCTAACGAGCTATTGTACACATCAAACGAAGATCGCATGCCAAACTTACGACCCTGGGAAGTTGATGTACCAACTTACCCAAAACTAGGCCCATAATTTGGCGTTTCATCTTCTAGGGTTAGGTTTTGGGATGTGAAGGGTTTTCCATTGTTTCTCAACAATAAATAGGCCTTCGAGCCTCATTTTAACACAGTTTAGAGGCATGTAGCCACCACATCTCTTCTCAAAGATAAGCTACCATCGCCCTAGTTGGTTTATTTCCATTTCTGGTTGTAAGCATATTTCAGTATTTTCCATTAATGAAATGAAGCATTATTTCCGCTGCATCGTTGTGTATATGGTTATCTTTGTATTTTGTTGTGTTCCTATTTAAATTTGGATCATTGGTATCAGAGCAGTCTGCTTTTTCTCTGTTTTTCTTTGCATGTCCCCAACGAGGTCAGGATATAAGGAGTTAGGGCTTGCACTAGTCAAACCTTTGCAAGACCAGCCTCGCAAATCCTGACGGCCTCCCATGGCGGATGAGAAAAAAGACGAGGGGGCAGGAGATCCTATCAAAATCTTGCTTAAAGAAGCCCTCAAGCGACAAAGGAACGCGATGATGGATAACTTTGCGCAGATTCTTCAATGGCTACCCAAAGGCAATGCATCAGCTTCCAAAAGCTACTTTGGAAACACCATACCCTTCAAGGTACAAGTTAATTTTGAAATCCCCATCTTTGAGGGTCAAATAGACGCAGATGCCGTAGATAAATGGTTAAATCTGCTAGAAGGGTATTTTTCTGTTCATGAATTTTCGAGTCGGGAAAAGATTATTTTTGCTCTTCTCAAAGTAGCCCCCACGTCAAGGACTGGTGGGAAACCTACTACGAGCAAAAGGATGAAAATACCGGCTCATTATTTTCAGCCTCACCCACCTGGAATTCATTTCGGGATTCCATCAAGGAGCAATACTACCTTGTCAAAAGCTATGAGGACAAATACATAAAGTGGACCACACTACGACAAGGATGGGACCAAGATGTGCCGAAGTTCACAAACATTTTTCACACCCTTCGCACACAGTTGGGTATCAAAGATTCTGATCTACATATGGTATTCAAATACCGTGGCTGCCTACACAGATACATCGAGGAAGAGATGGAGTTCATGAACATCTCCTCGCTCGGCACAGCGTACCGATACACTGTCAAAATCGAGCAAAAGTTCAAACAAAAGAAGCGAGACTTTGGATCTGCAAATCCGAAGACCAAAGGACAAAGCCAAGGCGGGGTGACCCAAGACAACCCGTCGAAGCCGCAAGAAAAGAACAACACCACGAAGTTAAAGAAGGACACAGGAAAGTGGTGTGAGTTCCATAAGAGCCATCGGACCAAGCAGTCATTAGTGGTTGAGTTGAAGGCTTCTGAATCAGATGCATGGTTAGACCCTGAGCCAAAACCCAACAAGGGGAATGGCAAAGGGAAGCAGATCATTGATGCGGATCCCAGCGCTACTATTGCCACCACCAAGATCCAGAAGAATGAGCCCGAAGACCCAGAGGAGGGGGAGCGTCTTTTCCACTCAGAGATGTGGGTGAAGGGTTTGCAGCTACACTTTATTGTCGAAAGTGGCAGCCAAAAGAACCTCATTTCAGCAGAGGTCGTGAAGCAGTTGGGCCTACCGACTACACCACACCCGCAGCTGTATAGTATCAGGTGGCTTCACGAAGGATGAGATCTCAAAGTTCGCCAACAGTGCCACCTTCCCTATAACAGCAAGCACTTCATAGACGAGGTATTGTGTGATGTTACACCTCTGGATGTTTGCGATGTACTATTAGGCCAGCCATACTTGTGGAGGTGACATGCTGTGTATGAGTCAAGGCCTCGCACTGCTATTATTTCTTTGGATAATTCATTATACAAGATATCAGAGGTAGCCCCACCTACCACCACCTTTTTGATCATTGCCAAGAAAGGCAGCGAGCTCATCTCCCAGACTAGGAAATTCATTTTCTGTCTGGTTCGCTCTCAAAGTAAGGAGAAGATCATTGCTACGTCCATGACCTTCGCAAAGGATTCCTCCACGCAGTAATAGCAGCAAAGGGATATGGTCATGACAGAACACAGGAACAACTTCTCCTCACCCACAGGGGTACCACACAAGTTTCAGGTGTGCGACAAAGTTTGGTTGCATCTGTAGAAAGAACGCCTTACAAGAGCCCATCAAAAACTCAGACCACTTCGACATGGTCCTTACACTAGTACCAAGGCCACGGGAAACAAAGCTTTGAACCACAGCGTTCCTCCATTCCTTCGCTTGCACCGAGTTTTCAATGTGGGCCATCGTCGACCATGCTTCCCACCTTTTTTGGACACATCAGAGATTGTAGAACAGCTCACCAGAGACCCAAGTCAGCAGAAGCTTCCTCATCTCAAGGAGGAACTCAACGCAATGGGGGAGGAATAATTCAGGTGGATGTTGGTGGCCACCCACCCATCCCATTTGGATCCCCACAACTGTCTCTTTCAGTTTTTTCAGTTTCCTAAATTATAGCACAGTTTACTATTTTTAGCAGTTTTTCGGGTCCTAAACTTCCAAAGCTTTTTTGAGGCCATAAACGATGTTTCTTTGGGAAATTTGGGGGGTCCATGGATCGATATTTCCTTTCCCAAAGTTGTAGTGCTCGGATAGATCTTTCTAACGAGCTATTGTATGCGTCAAACGAAGATCGTATGCCAAAGTTACAACCCTAGGAAGTTGGTGTACCAACTTACCCAAAATGGAGCCCACAATTTGGTGTTTCATCTTCTAGGGTTAGGTTTTGGGATGTGAAGGGTTTTCCATTGTTTCTCAACAATAAATAGGCCTTCGAGCTTCATTGTAACACATTTCAAAGGCATGTAGCTGCCACATCTCTTCTTAGAGATAAGCTACCATCGCCCTAGCTAGTTTATTTCCATTTCTGGTTGTAAGCATATTTCAGTGTTTTCCATTAATAAAATGAAGCGTTATTTCCGCTGCATTTTTGTGTATATGGTTATCTCTGTATTTTGTTGCGTTCCTGTTTAAAGCTGGATCATAGAGACTTAAAATAGCCCACTGCAAATTCAACTCTAGATACTTCATGCAAGAGACCTGCATGAAGACATCAAATTCCTTCTTTAACTCCTCAAGCTCCAAGCGCAAAGTGGTAGGTTATGTTGCACATTCATCTTTAATCAATTTCCTTTCATAATCTTCCTACCTCTTATTCCATTGAATGGTGGAGTTCACAACACTATATGAGCCTCTGTGACCTCCCTTCAACACCTCTAGATCCCTAGTTGGACATCTCTCACATTACAAAGAATGAAAATCTTGTTATGGCAATGGAAATATCCCATGTTTCCGAGAGAGGATTGAAAACTAGCAAAATACCTAGAAAGGTATAGAAAAATGCAACCAAATCTAGATTTGTGCACAAATGAGAGTGACACCACTTATGGCTTCCTTCACAACCACACTACCATGGCTACGAGAGGAGGTGGGCATACAAGAAATAGACCATTACACAAAGCCACACAACTAACTTGTAATGCATTGTGTTATTCAAGAATGAACTAATCATAATGAAACTGTTGAAAATGAAAGAGTCAATAAGGGCAATCAATTCCCCTCTCCTTGATGATACATGTCAAAGGGCATTTGTGCTTTTTTGTATGTTTTGCATAAAAATCCATTAATATCACTGTAAAAGAGCGGAAATGGAACCCCTAAACCTTTAACCATTTTTGTAATGACATTGCCATATAAATCAACCTTTCCAATTTAAACTGGGAATAATTAGTCTTTATTAATAACAATTTGGAGTAATTATCCTCTAAATGATGCAACATAATTTTATATTATTTAAAATAATTTCATTATACAAGTGAGTGAAAAGCTTCATAAAAATGTTAAAGCCTCCGTCTATTATTAGATACACCAATCCGTAAACAAATTCAATTTAATTTTCCTATATCATAAAAAATTTGTACTATTGTGTGTCTCAACATTTTCCTTATTAGTCCCTGCCCTTCAGGCTTGGCAGGGACTATAGCAATCAATTTTGGTCGGTGGGCATTAGTTTGGCCCGGCAACCCAGATTAATTTGTAAACACATTTTAACTTAAGCTAAAGTTTGGCGATATGTCACATTAACCGATGAGATAAAATATGCTCCCCGATGCTTGTAACCAATCAAATCATCATTCATCTTATTATGCCTCAGTACGAGGTATACGATCTGGAAAGTTAGGAAATTCTTCGGAGAGCAGTTCGGTTAATTAGAAGAGTGTCGCCTCCCTGAACTAATGCTATCTTTGCGATAGCATTAGTTCTCAAACATTTAATGCTATGATGGATATAATGGATATAAGCTAAAGCAAGCAAGTGTGCATGCATGTTGAGGTGCCCATCGTTGAAGTGGGCCGCTGGTGTGGAGCATATGTGCTGTCGAGCATAGGAGCGGTGATTGCATCTTCATAAGAGGAGAGCTTGAATGCTTGAATAAGGGGAAAGCTTCTACGTGACCGGGAGCGCCCAGGAGCCTTCTCAGAGCTGCTGCAGCGGCCTCTCTAATGTCGTCAAAACGAACCCGGTGTTGTCGCTTGCAAAGTCACCACCCCGCCCATCAGGTAAATACTTTCAGAAATTTCTGATTGAAGTAATCAGAGCTTCAGAGCTTCCGCAAGAATTATCAGAGCTTTCTCATTTTATAGTTATGGCTTCGAATCTGACCATCAAAGGAAGCTTAATTACAGAAGAAGAAGAAGATTAAGTTATTTTTTTTGGGTTAAAATAACGGTACATCTTACCTGGCCTGCGATTTTTCTCGTGGCAAAACCGTGGTGTCAGTCCGCAACGGGGCAATCTTCGTCATATGTTTTACTTGATTCTGTTATATCAAAATATACAGAAATTATGTTGAGATTTTATTAATCTTTTCTAGTGGAGCTTTAACGCTATTAGAGATCTCAGTATCAACGAGTCTGGTCAAAAGATAAACTATACTAAAGTTCAACGGCAAAAATTGCTCAGAAACGTCCAGAGTTGGGGAGGCCTATGCATAATTTGATGCAACGTTGTTCAGGATAAGATTTTTACCATGAATCTGGTAACATCATCTGCAAATGGAAAAGGCTAATATTATGGTGCTGTTTTGATTCTTGACTATGATAAACCAGATTTAGATTCAAAGTAAGTGAATAATGAAAACGAAACCGGGAGTGTGATAGTGAACATTACCATAAAGAAAGTGGCAGCGCTGGATTCAGAATTAGTTCACTGCAAAAAAAAAACAAAACAGACTTCATAAATCACATCTGAGGTATCACATTGAAATAACTAAATCCAATCAGAGTAACAAGTTCTGTATATACCATATTTCTATTAGGTCAAGTTTGTCCACATTTCTTCTCTTAATTTTCGCGTGAATAGTAGCCGCAATCCTTGGAAAATCCAGCAAATTCAACTGACGCTTAGCATACCATACTATCATCCTTTTAAATGACTATATCCTTTCAAAATGACCAGATCCACAGTCCCCATAATTGAATGTACACACCTTGAATGCTAATGCAGGGTCCACAAGGCAAAGGGCTGTTGCGATGAGCGCCGCAATGCTTGAACGGCCTAAAATCTCAGGTACTCCCCAGCTCATTTGGCTAAAGCCATGCGCATCATTATTACTATCTGCTGTCTGCAAATTCATGCATCAACACTACATTAGAATGGCTCTGGGACAGAGGCAAAGGAGAGAGTCTATAGGGTTGAAGCGAGACTGGCCGTTAGGGGCTTGTTTGTTAGGGTCGGCTTGTTAGGGGCTTTTACGCCATTCGAGCATTGGCGATCGATAAATAAGCAAAGCAAGGCGGGTTAACCTTACAGACAGAATGCAGTAAGGCATTCTCAGGTAAGGGATTGATTGATTGATTGAGGGTATTTGGTGCGGTGAAGAACAATGCAATGCCTACTTTATAAGAAAGAATGAATGCATAATAGAATATGTAATGGAACGAAACTCTGACTGTAACGAAGTATTTATAACGATGCGAACAATTACATATATAATTTACCAGCATAGAACTCGTGAACATAATGACTGTAGTTGCAAATATTGGCCATGCTCTTGTAAGTCTTATCTGAAATGAGTCTGTGTGACCACAGATACTCTGCTTTAGCATTGAAGTGCTTTTCGAAGTTCAACAACGGATTACCAATCTGTAAAACGATTCAACGACCGCTTACATTGCCTAGTTCGCCAAGTTGCATGTAGCTCTTAATGCACCTGTATATTTCAATGCAAATTCAAGGTATTGGGCAGAGTGATGGGGCAGGTGGTTTGCATGCAAAATACATCATGCCACTTCAAATGTTTATTTTATTACTTATATATATATATATATATTTCCGTATCGTTATATTTATTAAGTTATATCCAAAAGTTATTTTTTCCTTGATTTATAGCATCAAACAAAACTAAAAACTCAGCCATTAAAAAACTTCATCTTCGTCCTACATTATACATTGTATACATTACATTACAATGGATAGCAGACTCCAACTGCAATAATATGCTTACAACACAGTCATTTCAAGTTATTTTTATGTTTTACTTGGAACTCCCAAATACTCAAAACAAAATTGAAAATTACTGAGATTTTTGTGCAATCCCACTTCAAACCAGAAAAATTATTGGACTTGGGCACTAGAACGGGATCGCATTTCACGGCAAATTTGCTCATCAAATTCAAAAAATTTCTATGCGGAAATTCCAATCCTGGCAATATTCTGCATTAAAATGATTGAAACACGGCTTTACAACAAGTTACATTTTTAACTCCGAGCCACAACAATTTTATTCGAAAATGGGAATGCTCAAACAAGAAGATTAAAGGGCTTTTTCTTGAACGAACCTAGGTAGTCGATTGTGAGCCGGCCGTTGCAAAATCTGCCTGTTGGTACGTGTGTATCAAAATCTACTTATCGTTTCTTCCCTTCTCTGTGCATTACTGTCCTCGTCCAGGGTTACGCTGAAAAGCTCAGGGTCGAATTCCATTGACTCTTCTTCATTTTCGGTTGTATCGCCAAGAACGTCGGAGCAGAGAGCAATGGCAGTAGTTTCTGAAACGTTTGATTCTTGAGCAGGTCCCACAAATTGAAGCCATGACGTGGGATCAAGAGCACCCTGTAGCATAGGAATATAAAGAATGCAGGATGTAAGAGCGAAGCTGGCGAAGAACAGCCTGAGCGATATGAAGCTTAGACAAGAGGGTGGCCTTGTCGTCCCGATGATGCAAGGACACGTGAAGTGCATGCAATCTCCACGTTAGAACACTCGTTGCTCCCAGACGCTCCGCTGAACTGGAACCTCGTCTGGATAATAGTGGGCTGACGTGGAACCTTTAAATTAAAAAATTATACTTTAGATGGCCAGATATGAAAAAGCTTGTGGTTTTTAGTGCGTCAACCGTTCTGTGGAAATGTCACATGCATTTCAATCTAAAAATGCTTATGAAACTAATTAATTACAAAACCAGAAACATTATGTATATTGAGTTTAGTTCAAAGGTAAGAGGTGTCAACGGTCAACCTATGCAAAGCCAATTTTTTAAACACCAAAATTTACTTTACAGGAATAATCCGCGTAGAATTGCACAAGGTTCATTTCGATCATGAGTCATTGTCCACTAATTACTGAATTGCAGTTAACATGAAAACCGTCCAGTTAACGTGAAAATCTTTGGGAAACTATGCAACAGTAATCATCATGTGTCTTCTTACCAGAATTTTTACACTTCTGCAGACCCAACTGAGAAAATCCAAGGTATCCCATTAACTACTGTTACTGAAAAACTGAACACCAAAATTTACTTTACAGGAATAATCCGCGCAGAATTGCACAAGGTTCATTTCGATCATGAGTCATTGTCCACTAATTACTGAATTGCAGTTAACATGAAAACCGTCCAGTTAACGTGAAAATCTTTGGGAAACTATGCAATAGTAATCATCATGTGTCTTCTTACCAGAATTTTTACACTTCTGCAGACCCAACTGAGAAAATCCAGCTTATCCCATTAACTACTGTTACTGAAAAACTGAACATAACTTTTGCAGGAAACTTGATAAGCTACATCAGTCCACTGTCATTAATAATTATACTCGATATACATATTCTAAGCTAAGACGCTGTGAAAATAATACCTATGGTTTACGGGCAGATACGCTGCGGACTGGGGCAGGGACTAGCTGCCCCGCAGCCCATCTTGTTTAAATAGTATAATAAATAATTACATTTATATAACTTAGTTATCCATAAACCAATATAAAGAAAAACCTCACTTAACTATTTCTTATGATAAATTATTTGTTATGATATGAAAATAAAGTAATAAAATTGCGAGAAAAAAAATAATTTATTATTATATATTAAATCAATATAAAATTAAGAACATATAATAAAATATATTGAGAATTATATTTATCTATTAAATCAATTTAAATTATTATTCTACTACTATATTGAAGTAACCTTGCAAGAGGATTTAATATAGATCTATTTACTATTAATAAAAAATAAATTTGTTAAATTTACATTATACATTAATTAAATTAAATTATGTAATTTTTATTTTTATATATTGAAGTAACTTAAGAGTGATTTAATAAAGTCTATTTACTATTAATAAAAATATTTAAATTTACATATTAATAGTTGTTAAGTAATATTATTTTTAGTTAAAAAATAAATTAAATTAAAATGAATATTATTTATATTATTAAAAAATAAATTTAATATTTATTATTATTAATTTATTAGTTTTCTTATTTTGAAATATTTGATTGTGAAAATGTTTTAACGGCCATTTACATTTACATTGAGTTGTATTTACATTTTCTTTATCTTATATTAATATAATTAATTTTTTTTTATTAAAAAACAATTGTAAAAACATATTATTTAGGTATTTTTGTTTTTTTGAAAATCCATAATTATAGATCATAAAATCTTAAAAATAGCATTTGTAATTCGTTTTAAAGTAATATATAAGAGAAGAAGTAAGATAAAATTTAATGGTATGTAAGATTTATAAAGTTTAAGTCAAATGTTATTTTAAAACGTATAATATTATTTTTATAATTTTAATGATGAGTTTAAATTATTTAGTTTTGAGTTAGTTTAATTGGTCTAGTTCTTGTTGTCCCCATTGTAAAACACATTTTTTATTGAGAGGTTATGGGTTCAATTCTATCAACACTGTGGGGGTTAGGCTTCATGGTTGAGTAGGTAAGGAATGATCTTTTAGGGTGGATCTTCCTGTTACAAATATTATGTGGACATAACAATCACCCATCTCTTGGGCTTGTGAACTACATAGAAGATGTAACACCTTCATCCCACATCTACCAAAGTAACCAATCAACCTGGTAACTATGCGACGAGAGACCACTATGATGGGATTCAACCTCCTAAGTCACCTTAAGGAAGTGGAATCGATGGAAGTACACCACACAAACCTACCAGATCAACAACACAACTCCCAAGCCATCCCAACTACTTAGGTAACCAGCCCCTGAGATCAACTGAAGTTTTAGTGCATCAAACCCTTGGACGCTCCCTTGATATGGACAAGGGTGCATCTGGGAGGCTCTAAAAGCTCCCACAATAAGAGCAAGGTAGCTTTTGGGAACTTTTTTTCCCAGTGTTGTGCTTGCGACTCCAATATTTGTGCCACTTTTTCAAGCCTAGAGCATAGGTCACTGCCCAAAATTCAATGACACTTTTAGAAATGAATTTACATCAGAGAACAATGATACATTTGCAAAAACATTGACAAGGACTAGATTGGACTCTTACTAGCCATGAAAGACAATTCATCAAACATTTCACAAACATGAAAGCTATAGGTCTTAATAACAAAACTGAGCATATGGGTCTCATACTTATTTGAGATTCGCTATGAGGCATTGCTTCCTTATCCCATTAGCTACATTTTCATCTATTAGGTCATAGATATAGTGTTCATTCATTTACAAGTAAAAACATGATGAGAGCCATACATAGCCACTGTCATACTACATTTTCATAACCAACATAATAACAATAAAAATACTAAGGAAACAACAACCATATAATCCACATATGAACCAGTATGATACTCATGAAATAAAAAGGAAATATAGCCTCGTATTAATGAATGCAATGACCAACTAGGTTTGGGACTTCCACAAACCACCCGACCATAGATTGGTTGAACCAAATATTTCTTTTAGCCAATCATCCCTGTGCCATATTCCAAGCATGAATGTGGGACTTAAAACCAAACCCAACTATGGCTTCCCAAGGCTACACCACTTCACCCTCATCAATAGAACTAGGCTTTACCACAATCCATCTCGGATCACTAGGCCATAAAACAAGCATGGATGCCATTAGATTTCTCCACCTACACCGTGAGAAATTTCCCTATCTCCTAGTATTTGGGTTTTACCAAAATCCACACCGATCACTAGGCCCTAACTGAGACTCCACCCTCTAGGCTTTACTGTATATCTCGCCATTCACTGATAAGGATTCCCAGGCCTAATAAAGAGAAACCACCTCTAGGATTTACTGTATATCCCGTCATTAATTGGTCGAGGATTCCTAGGCCCACTGAGACACACAATACATGGATTTACTACAACACACAGTCTGGTTCAGAGGTCACTAGGCTAGTGGCTTTACTTCAATCCACCATCTGGTTTAGGGATCACTAGGTCATGTGTTTTTTCTTTTGGTGATCCACCTCATTTAGCTTCGAATCCATCCAATAATCCAGCTCAATGAAAACAGGGGAACCCCATCACACCATGGTTATCTGGAAATGGGAAGGCTAGGCTAAAAACATTGTCTCACCTGGAAAAACCCATGCCATGACAACAAAGAACCACATGCAATACCATGCATGCCAAATCTCGCAAGGAAACCACACATGCAAAGAATCTTGTTGTAGTTGCTCAATCCTACTCTTCCTTGCTTTCTCCTTTCTTCCTCTTGCCTTTTTTTCCTTTCTTGATCTAATGCCAAAGTGCTCCAAGAAAACTCAAGTGTACAAGAGTGAGAGAGAGAGACAGAGAATATTGAGAGAACTATAAAACTAAACTGACTAAAACATTACATTGACCAAGCCCACCCATTGATCCTCGGAAGCTTTTTTATTAATGAGGCCTCTATTTTCTTCATTTTCTTCCTCACATGCAACCTGTAACTTTTCACCTTCATTTTCTCCTAATTTCCATTATTTTCATAAATAAAATGCTAATGAATGCTTCTTGCCTTTCCAAAGCCTATGTCATTGCCTTTTCCAAATTCCTTTAGCCATAATAACCGAAATAAATACCCACTATGATATTTTTCTCACCATTCAACTTGGAATACGTGTCCCATGACCATGGTCTTATATATTTTTCCTTTATGAACTTTTTATATAGATTTTTGACTAGGGTTGTTACAAAACCCTCCCCCTTGGGGGAACACCATTCCCAGTGTTCAATGACACCTATAAATAGCAAGACCATTGAAATAGAACATACTACCCATGGAGCTTTATAACTTAGCTCATTGCAATATTTACAATGACCACTGCTGAAATATGAAAAACATATCGTTTACTAGAGTTTTATAAAATAATTCATTACGATATTTATAATAACCACATATACACATGCACATTTTCTAAACCAAAAAATAAAATGATATGATGCTTGCATCCGCAACAAGGGAATCTAAAGGCTCACACCTCCACCCTCAAAGTAATACCACAATTCACTTCCTTTCAAGGAAGTCTAGAATCCATTGCAAGGTCAAATATGCATCCAATGTCTAGCGCTACAATCCAACACCACTTGCTTTCTCAATGAACAGTGACTGACTCATTATTCCAGGGCACACTCCCATTGTGCATCTAATTCCATTTGACAATGTTAATGACCAAAACCAATCCGTCCCTGTTATGTACCTAGGGGGGTAATATGGGGTACCGAGGGAGGTACCCAAGGTAATAATATAATAATGGGATGGGCCATAGTAATAAATAAGGTGGTTAACCCATGTCATGTAAGGGACCACAAGTAGTTAATAATAATGTAATGGGCCCATGGTATTAGTTGATGGTATGAATAAACCATGGTATTGATGCATGGTATTGTATGTATGAGGCCTATATAGAGGCTAGAGACTCCACATGGAGGGATATGAAGATGAAGAGAAGTATTCTTGTATGAACAGACATATGGCTTGTGGAGTGTTCTCCTTCCTTAAGGAGTGAATGTATGGTGTTGCCCTACCTTAAGGGTTTGATAATAAAGACTTATTTCTATCTATTTTTATCTTGTTATTTATTGGGTTATTTCTGTTATCATATATTTCTGGGTTAGATCTACAACAAGTGGTATCAGAGCTACAACAAGTGGTATCAGAGCACTTTCTTGGGCACAAAAATGGAGAATTTTTTTTCTTTTTGCAGGATTTCAAGGGCGGCGAGTTTGCAGATCAGATCTGTATGTTTTGGTTCAATATCTACAGAATCTAATTGCAGATCTGTATTCCTTGTGAAAAAATAGCTGATTTCAAAAAAAAAATCGATTGAATCGGACTCCGGATGAAGGAGATATCACTGATTTAAAAATCAGTGGGGTTGGAGACAATTTTTCGGGGCAGCGAATTTGCGGCGCAGATCTAGACATCCTGGTGCAAGATCTGCAAGATCTAATTAAAAATCTGGAATCTTTGTGAAAAAACACCCAATTTCAAAAAAAAAATCAGGCGAATCGGAGTCCGGATGAGGGAGATATCGCTGAATTAAAATCAATTCTTTTTACAGAAATTTTGGGTGAGGGCGGGAGAGTAACAGCGCAGATCTGAAATTTCAAGTGCCTGGATCAAGATTTCTACCACATGGGCAGATGCAGAGTGGTTGTTCCATTTCTAAAAACAGGTCATAATAAGGATTCTGAGCAATATTGACGAAACTGTGACAATTTCAAAAATTCACCAAATATTTTTTTTTTTTGATGGCGTACCTAGATCAGAGTTCAAGGGACTTGTATAAATTTGACGGTTCTCACACATCAACATGGATAGCACAAATGGAGCAGTATTTCAGATTGAATCATATCCTAGATGATTGGACTAAGCTTAGGGAGGGGACCCAGTACCTGGACAATGAACGAAGGCAATGGGCGTTATGGCATCAGCGTCGCAATGCACCTTTTTCGAGTTGGGCCCAATTTGCCAAAGCTCTTATAGAGCGCTTTGACCGTAAATCAAATCTTGTGGATAAGCACACACAGACAGACACACAGCCTAGCAAAGCTATTATTTTTACAAGAAAGAAGGAAACCAAGGAACCAAAAGGGTTATTTTTTGCTGGTATCTCGGTATTGCAGGTTCATGGATTGATTCAGAAGGAGAAAATCATTGTGTCTATCAATCCGAGTTGCAAACAAAAT
>APFE030921615.1:10627-27290 GCA_000404065.3 Pinus taeda
AATTAACAATTAAGAATTAACAAAGATATAATAACTTACAAACATAAGGACTTGGGAACATCATTAACATAATACTTAATGATTATATATAAGACAATTATATGCTTTCATGCCAATATAATTAACATTAATAATTTGATTTAATTTAAAATTAATGAAAAATCAACTAATAATGCATAATAAATTTAGTTAATTTATAAGCATTAATAAATATTAAGTTCTTTTATCTACAGAATATTCTTTGAATCAAGGAAAGAAAAATAAATTAATTGCTATATAGATCAAGTATTATTTATGTTTCAAATTTAAAAAAAAAAAAAAAAAAAAAAAAAAAAACTAGAAATATAACCATCAAATTAAATAAAAAATCAAAAGAAATCTAAAATATAATTGTCTGAATAATATTATAAGAAATCTAAAAACTAAAAAAAAAAAAGCATAAATAAATAAACCATGAACTAATTAATAATTTTAATCATATCATTAATAAACTTGTCAGCTCTTTTCACTCAACCCTTTTCTCTATTTATTGATCCCTTGAGATTATGACTTACTTACTCATTTGATCCTGATGATGAACCAAAGTAGTTGGTTCGAAACGTCGATGGCTCCGGAAAATATCACCATACAAAAGACTAAAGTCATGATAATTAAATCCAAACAGATCAACTATGATAATTTCATTTATGATAACAATTACTTGGAGAAGGTTTCTTCATAAAAATATTTAGGTATCATCACCTCAACTGGAATTATAACATTGAGAAAATGATTACAAGAGGCTAGAAATCTTATTATGAGCTTGAAAATAATTGTAAGTCGATAGATCTTTGGGCAAGGAATGAAAAAAAAAAAAAAATCATCTTTCATACTCTCGTCACCTTTGTCATATGATATGGATGTGAGGTTTGGGACTACAATATATCTAGAGAACCATGGAGGAAGATCGAGTTGATCCAAAAACAATTTATAACCTACGACCTCAAGATTAAAGGAAATACTCCCTACCATATGCTCTTTATTGAAGCTAGTCTTTCCCCCATTGAAAGCATGGCTATGTTTAGGCATCTGATGTATAAGAGGAAACTTTACAACATGGAAGCCAAGAGGTTCCCAAAAATTGCTTCTAACTCTATCCAAAACCCCCACCTCCGACTCAAACGAGGTTGGCATAAGGATTCCTAGCCTTGGGTTGAGAATAATGATAATATTAAAAATACTATTACTTTCCAAATTTAAGGATAAGTTGTGGGACATTAAGGTGTTAGAAGGAAAAATGAAGCTAAGATATTATAAGGAGGTGATGAACCCCAATCTTGCTAACCAGAATTATCTTTCTGCCTTGACTAGTGCTAAGAAGAAAATGAACATTGCAAAGATAAAAACCAATTCTCACTAGCTTCGAAGTGAAACCAGGTGTTGATCAATTCCCTAAACACCTTGGGATGAAAGAGTCTGTCACATTTGCGATATTAATAGGGTTGAAGATGAAAAAAGCTTTCTCTTGGATTGCCTGACTCTCGCTCATATCCATTCTAATTTCCAAAAATTTTACCACACTTGGGATGAAAGAGTCTGTCACATTTGCGATATTAATAGGGTTGAAGATGAAAAAAGCTTTATCTTGGATTGCCTGACTCTCGCTCATATCCATTCTAATTTCCAAAAAAATTACCACACTACCAACTTTCTTGACTTGATAAGTAATCAAAATTATTCTCTCCCTTCTTTTTAATCATAGAAATAAAATATTAAGAAATCGCAATTAATCTCTTACTTTCTTAAAAGCCGATAAACCATATTACTCTTAATAAACACTAATCATCATCATCATCATAACATTTTTTTAAAAAAATTGTTATATATATATATATATATAACAATTTTTTAAAATTTTTAAAATTTAAATTCAATTAATATATAATATATATATATATATATATATATATATATGATGATGGTTAATGTCCGCTGAGACCAAACAATGATTTATCGGACCTAAATAAACAAATTATTTATTTTGATTTAAGATTTTATTCCTATGCTCAAAAAGTTTGGAGAGAAGCCTCCAGAGCTCATTATAATTTTGACATTGTAAAAGGTTAGGAAAGTCAGTATTGTAACAAAGATTGTGACACTGAGATCTAATGTGATTGTACGCAAGGCACTCTAAGAGGAAGTGGTTTTCATCCTCGATGCTCTTATTCTCACACATATATATATCAACTTAATAAATAAAAACAAATCTTTTATCTTACTAATAAAAACATTTCTCTCACACAGATTAATATGATTTCTGATTTCACTATAACTTTATTAAAATAAATATTTTTATTATTAAAAACTTAATAATAATAAAAAATCTAATATATTATAATATGTGATTTGATTGCGTTATATATTAAATTATAATATGCGATCACATTAATATGGTTTTTAATTTCAATATAACTCCATTTAAAATAAATATTTTATTATTAAAATATAACATATTATAATAGTGATTTGATCTAGTTTTCTATTCTATATATATAGTAATAGAGGGTTTCATCCCATTCAATCTCATTGGGATGCCTTTAATAATGAATTTCCATCCTATTCAATTTCATTGGAATTCCTTTAATTTTGGCATTGGAATTCCTTTAATTTTGGAATTATTTTAATTTTGACAGGTACTCTTAGAAATATCATAAATTTCTAAATTATAAATACTTTGAAAAGTCTATATTTATTTTTTAACATTAGTATATATTTTAAAAGAAATATATTTATTTATCAAGTATTAATATATAAATTATTAGTTTTTTTTGTTTATTTTATGGGTAAATATTTACATTTGTGTTCACAATATTTTTTTTATATTGATAGAGATGAATATGTACATTTTTCCTCATTTCAATTCTTTTTCAACAACTTCCCAAAGGAGCTAAGATGTGTATTAGGAGGTGAAAGGGAATAAATGTGCATCTTTCTCGTCCCAAGCTTTCTCTCACAACTCACTTAAGGGGCTAAGATACGTATTCAGGGGTGAAAGGGGATGAATATGTGCATCTTTCATGTCCCAACCTTCCTCCCACAACTCTCTTAAGGCCTTATATGTGTATAGAGTGAAAGTACGCATATGGACTAACATATCACCTTTGAAGAGGTGCATTTTTGTCACCCTACAATCAATGCACATCTTCATTGGATGGGAGGGTGTTGGTGTGCATAGATACACATCTCCACCTACTTGGAAGGTCGCGTGGTGCGCATGTCTTTATCCTCTTGGAATGAAGATATGCATTTGAGCAGTGCATCAAAAGGCGGGTGAGCCTAATGGTTAAGAATATGTGTTTCCTCATAAGAAGTCATAAGTTCAATCAAGTGGGGTGTAGAGTATGTACACCTCTTATAGCCAAATAGCTACATGGAGAGGGGTCCCTTGTCCCACACACAAGGGAGTCTCATACATCAATTTGGTGTCTCGCTTGGCCATAACCTTAAAATTAGATTATTATTATTATTATAGCTGCACATCTTGATACACTCTCCTTATGGTGTAAAAATGCACATAATCAACCTCCAAAGAAGATGGATGGTGGGGGTGTGCTCAAATCTACATCTTCACCCACCCTGGTGCACTACTCAAATGCATATATTGTCATTTCCAGAGGATGACTTATTTAATAGTGAAAATATAATTATAAAGAAAATAAATAATGCATATTTAAATTTGAGATTAATAATGTTGTATGTGCACCTTCATGCACTCTCTTAAGGGTGCAAAATTGCACATAATCAACCTCTTAGGATGTGCTCAAATCTACATCTTCACCTACCTTGGTGCACTACCCAAATGCATATTTTCATTTCAAGAGGATGAGTTATTTAATTGTGAAAAAATAATTCTAAATAAAAAATAATGTTTACTTAAGTTTGAGATTAATAATGTTAATTAACTAGATCCAAGAGCAAGCTAGTAAGCCAGGTGAATTTATGACTAAGAAGGAGCCTCTGACTCCACGAAAGTGGGGGAGCCTACTCCTTGAGCCTTATCACAATGGGTCAAAGACTAGAGTAGAGGGGATCACCCATTGTACCAACCACTCGGTAGTCTCTCTAAGAAAAGAATTTATGCCTTATCCTCCTAACGGTTGTAAAGAGACATGTTGACTTATCCCGGTACTTGCTCTAAAGGGACATGTTGACCCATCTTTTGATTTTAAAATAAAACCTTTTTTTAGTTGGCTAAGAGTTCATCTTCCTTAAATGTAAGGAAACGTGTCAACTTACATTTATGGATATTATATATAATTAATATCTATAATTAATAATAAATAATAAAATATATTAGATGATGTTTTTTCACAGGTGGGAAAGCCTATTATAACTGAGTTGTCAAACTAAGAATGAGGACAACTATCTCTAGCTGCTATTTGCGAATGCAGATTGACTCATCACCATTATTCAAAGAAAACCACGTCACTTGGAATAACCCGACTATTATTCAAGCTCATCACTGTTATTCAAGGAAAACCACATCACCTTGAATAACCCCTTATTCAAGGAATTTCACTCATGTAAGATGCTTAGTCTTAGACGGTTAACCTGTTTCCTTAAGTTAGAGAAACACTAACTCTTAACCAAGCAAAATACATATTCTAAACTCAATATATTAAACAATGTTAATAAAGTAAAATAAAATAAAAAATTCAATATTTACCTTTTTTAATTAAAAAAATATAATAACAATTTGACTTTTCACTTTGAGTAAATAAAACAGGGGTCATGACTTGTTTTAAAAAACCTCAATTGGATCTTGGTACTGTCCCAACCTCCCAATGAACGTTTAGACCAACTACATTAATACATGTGAAGGTTTGAAGAAGAATGAAAGTTGGAAAGCTATACCAAAAAGGTATGAGCTTTCAAGCATATCACAATTTTGGACATAGGAAGAAATATTTTACAAACATTTTCATTAAAAAACAATAAGGATATCACAATTAAACAACAAGGATATTACAATTTTGGACATAAGGGAGGAAATATCTCACAAGCAACATGATGTTGCAACTAAGTCTCCACAAAAACAACAAAGCTACTCCAAAAATACTAAGAAGGCACAATGCTTTGTAAGTTTCTATTTCAATGCAATCACACATAGTGGGAGACCTTCTCCCTTCCCTCCTTTGGTGGTGGTTCCAACAATAATATTAATAAAATAAAATAAATGATCCTAAGAAATATATTGTATTTAATTAAAAGTAGTATTTGGTTTTATGTATAAGATTAGAACTAATTGTTGTAATATTAATAATAATAATAAAATTCCATTTAAGGTAATAGAATTTAATTTTAAGGTAAAACTCAAATAAGATATGAAATTGGTACCTAAAAACTTTTTGTTTGTGAGATTAAAGGATTTCTTTTCGTGAGTGACTTTGTTATCTTTACTATTAAGTTTCAATTTTTATAAAAAGACATGTTGATATATTGTGATAAAACTTGAAAAATAATTAAAACAAAACCTAATTTAGTTGAAAGAATCTCTCAATAACTCAAAATTTTAAAACATTTGATAAAAATAGACCTTAATCTTTATTTTTATAAAACACCAACTCAAAATGGGTGTAAATTAATCTCAGTTTTATGAACCACCCAAAAAAAAAGTGGTTTTTATGAACCACCCACTCATCATCATTTTCTAATTTCCCCTTTAAAAAGCACTTAAAAAGTCAATTTACATTTATGGATTACTAATAATCAATAATAATTATTGCCAAGTGTATATTATTATTAATATCTAAATAATATAATAATATAATAATAATAACAAATATAATAATTATATTAATGAATTGAGTAAATTTGAAAATTTAATATTTTTCTCCTTAAATTAAAAAAATATAATAATAATTTGACTTAGCTGCGGGTAAATGAAAAAGGAGTTGTCTATAATGCGACTTTTTGGAGATTCCGGTGACGGAATCCGGACGGAAGAAATGAGGTTAAATCTTTGATTTTTAGCAGTTAAAATGGTTTTTTAACTGCATATTTGGATTTAGCGCCCTGAAAACCCCTGGGAGCCATTGATTGTGCAGAAACTAGCTATCAAACTTGGGATTCCAATGAATTGCTGCCGGATTTTGACCAGAAAAATCCGCCGGAAAAGCTTTCAAAAAGTCGCGTTATAGACTACTGCAATGAAAAACATGGATTCTACTTTTGGGTGTCAAACCACAGAATCAGCAGAAATGGTGGTAAAATGAGAGCCTCGGAAAAAACATGTGGCATGTGTAGCGTGGTATTCGAAGAATATTCATATGAAAAATAATCTAAAAACAGCTCAAATGTATGACGTGTTATTATTTTACGGATATTTAAATCAAAAAATAAAAACACCTCACGTGTGTGACGTGTCATGTGGGGATATTCAAATTAAAAAATAAAGAAAAAGCTCATAGCTTATTTCACCCCACCTGTCACTTTCTGGATTTTGCCACATATGAAAGTGGGAGTAACTCAACCCACTTCATCAAAAAAACACACGGAATATCCGCGAAGTAACCACGGAGAGAAGTAACCACGGAGAGAAGTAACCTTGGGGTTAGATTTGGGTTAGATTTGGTAAAACTCCGTGAATAAAAAAAAATCCACAAATGACTAAAAATATGGATTATTAATATGATATTCATACCACATGCACACAGCGCTTTGGAGACTCATCTCGTCTCCGCTTCCTCTGTGGACTGTTTCAGCACTGGGTTTTTAAGTTAGCAATTCTTCTGTGCTTTTCATCAGGATTTGTGATTTTTTTGCCTTGTTTTATTTCGGGCTTTGATGTCTCAATCGCAGAGATTCGAACCCGCGACGGGTCCGGAGACAGATTGGAAGGAAGAAGTCCTACGAGGGGGTTCGCTGCAGCAGGTGGATCCCGAAGATGGTGTCAATGGCTGGTCGTCTCCTCACGGAAACCTGTTTCACGTCCGGGGTTCGAATTATTTCTCCAGGAAACAGAAAGTTCCTGCTGGAGACTGGTTGCTGAAACCCCTGGGCATGGACTGGCTCAAGTCCAATTCGAAGCTCGACCATGTGCTCTCCCGCCCTGATAACAGAGTGATGGCAGCGTTGAGCAAAGCCAATCGCGACGGGAAAGGCCTGAAAACGTTTGTTTTTGCTGTAAATTTGCAGGTTCCCGGCCGGGAGCCGCACAGTGCCGTATTCTATTATGCGACCGACGATCCAATCCCGGTGGGTTCGCTTTTCTACCGCTTTATCCACGAAGATGATCATTTTAGGAACAGTAGATTCAAGATCGTGAACCGCATTGTGAAGGGCCCATGGATCGTCAAGACCGCCGTGGGCAATTATGCAGCTTGCCTGCTGGGAAAGGCGCTGAGATGTAACTATATAAAGGGTTCGAATTATTTTGAAATCGACGTGGACATCGGGTCCTCTGCCCTGGCGAGCGCCATTCTCCATCTGGCTTTGGGGTATGTGACTTCTGTAACTGTCGATATGGGGTTTCTGGTGGAGTCTCAGGCCGAGGAAGAACTCCCAGAGAGGCTCTTAGGGGCTGTTAGGGTTTCTCAGATGCAGATGGGCTCTGCCACAAGGGTGGATGTCGTTGCTGCCGAGGAACGGTGCGGTGGAAAGCCGTCAGGGGAAAATTATCAAGGATCGGGGTTTCAGCGGAACAAATTCGGTAGGGGTTTTTCACTTCTGAAGAATGCGCATCCTCAGAAGGTTGAAGCTGAAGCTGCTGAGGAAGAAGCCAACAGAAAACATGTTAGCTGAATTTCCTTATAAAGCCTCTATAAAGCCCAAAAACTAGTATTTATACTAGTTTACCTCCATTTTTTCCACGAGTCCACTGTTCAGCTGATGAGCTGATACAGTGCGAAGTGGGAAGAAACGTTTCCTGAGTTTTATGTAATATTCCTGTTTAACTTCTTTCTTGTCTTGTCTTTTAGCTCTATAGGAAGCTGCTAGTCATTAAATTCATCCTTCATCAGGCTGTTCTGTATCGATTTCTCATGATGGCCCTTGGCTGGCGGAGCCCTTTGTTTTCATTATGCTCATGCTCACTGATTCTGCCTATCATTCCATATAAACGCACATTAGCTGTGGCAGATGTAGGCCTAGATGTGGATCGTTGAGCTCACTCATGAAGAAGATTAAGATGTATGCATTACTTCTCGCAATTGAGCTGTTTAAACGGAATTAAAGGGATATATCTATGCCGTTATCAGGGAGATCGTATGTGCGCTGACTAAAATATGGCAATCATATACTGTTTGGATAGGTTTTAGAAAGTTGTTTTTGTTTAGAAATTGCAGTTTTTGTGAATAGGGATGCGTTAGAACTTTGGGTTAGAAATACATGCAGTCCTTGAAGCATCCTCAGTTATAGTTTGGACTGTTTTATTTTAGTGATAAATACTTGTTTCAGTTCTATTTAATAATCGTTTCAGTTCTATTTAATAATCTATTTTGAGAAGATCCAGCGCTTCATAAATTTTGCATTTAGCGTTGCATACTTGAAAATTTACTACTACTTAGAGAGATATAACAAATATGATTCAGTGTTTTGTCTTTTGAACTTAATAAGATGTGGACGGAGTCAAATTTTGAGACAGTTCAAGACTTGCAAGCCTCTGGAAAGCCTCTGTATATGATTACTCTGCATGTAAAGTACATGGCATATAAAGTTTGTCGTTTAGAAGATATGCCGTAATAAAAGAATAATGCTAGAAATAGCCGGATAAACTTGTTTCGGTTATCATTAATTCCTGCTTTCACTCTATCCCTGTTCTTTTGGGGGTTACATTCATGATAACCTAGTAGTAGAAGTTCACTAAAGCTATCGTTTCAGACAAGAAAGGGCATTTTATTTGTTTTCCTGCCAAGGTTAAGTGGGCAGGTTCTAGTTACATTTTTGACCGATGGAATGCTATTTGTTGAGAGATTTTGTAGCTGCATGTGGCTTTTTTCTTTCAGGTTTCCTTTCTATGTAAGATTTAGCTACCGATAGTGAACAATGCAATGCCGAAAAACCAGGGGTGTTATTCTAAAAAAGGAATTTAGCCATTGATATTGTTATAATGCAAAGCAAGTTTATTGCTACCGCCCTTGTTTATTTTTCCAAGCATGATAAACATACAGTTGCATGCAGTTATCAAAACCTGATTTCCATGCTAGGGAATTTCATTTGAATATATTTGCCTTGAAAACTGGGTAGCACTAGTGGGGCGTTGGTTCAAGTTGCTTATTTATACATAAAGTTATGATGAGCAGTGTATGCTGCTTTGGCAAATTGGATACTGATTCTTAAATAAAACGTTTTAAAGAATTAGAAATAGAAAAACCCATGGTAAGGAAATCTTGCCAAATCTGTTTTGTACACAAACGTGTATTAAATAATTCAAAGCTGCAGAGGGCAGAATAGACCATGTTAATTCCATTTAATAATACTCTGTATTGAGACATAATTAGGAAACCACTTGGGTGGAACTAGCCAAATGACTAACAACATTGATAACAGGTTGAGTTAACCTCTTGGGCTACCCTCCTGCAAGCATAACTGTACTTTCTTGTAGCTAGATTCTGCTGACCACCTCTTATACAAATCTAAATCACCAGACACCCCCCTACATTTGAAGCTTAGTAAATCTTTGAATATATGTATAGATATGATTCATTTTAATGTGCTGTCTTCTGAACTAATTAACTGAGCCGAATTTCAAAACAATTAGGATTTTTGTTTATTTTTTTACCCCGTCATGATTGGCAAGTCTTTGGAAATGAGGGCCTATGATTACTCTATAAAATTCTCAATTGCTCACAGGAGGTCTGCTGTAAAAAAAATAATGCTAGGATCAGCCAGATTTGTTTCGGCTGTCATTAGTTGCAGGTCTAACTCCATCCCTCATTCTTTTGTGTTATAATCGTGAGAATCTAACAACAGAAGTGCATCTGTACCATCCTTCAAACTTAAGACATGAAAGAATTTATTTGTTTCCCTTTTGAAGTTAAGTGTTCAGGGTCTACTTGCAGTGAGGATGGAGGGAACATGTAATTGGTTAGGAGATTTTAGTTATTAATCTTTTAGAATACAAATAACTATTATAGCTACTTTTCTATGTGATATTCAGTTATATATATCTGAACAATGCAATATTGTAAGATTTAGCTATAGATATTGTAATAATAATAATAATATCTATTTTTAAGGTCACAGCCAAGCCAGACACCAAATTGGTGTATGAGACCCCTTGTTTATTGGACAAGGGATCCACTTCCGCGCAGTGATTTGACTGACTGCTAAGTTTACGAAGGCATACATACTCTACCCCTCAGGTTTTGAACCTGTGACCTGTAACCTCTTAAGAGGAAACACATGCTCTTAATGCAAAATCATTACATCATAATGTAAAATCATTTTATTGTTACTGGGCTAGTTTATTTTCTTACTGAGCCGAGCGCCGAGACAGAGATGTTTGTTTGGATATGTTGGCTTGACTACAGTGATGGCAATAGTGGGAGAGTTGGGGAATTTTGTTGAATACATTTTGCTTGAATGTAAGGGTAGCACTAGTGCGATAGTGATTCGGGGCCTTATTTATGGATAAATTGGTAAGACTGGCTTATGTTTCTTAGGTAGGTTGGACCCTGTTTATGGAATACTCCCTTTTTAATCATTAGAATTAGAAAAAGATGGTAAGAAAATCTTTTGTCTGGATGATTCAAAGGCTTAGCTGGTAGGATAGACCATTTTAATTACATTTAAGAATATTATTGTAGTGGGACAAAGTTATGAAAGTTTGGTAGAATTTTGATACGACAGTTTAGTATATACTACAATTTGTGTATATATGGTTATGAGGAAGAATTTTGATACAGCAGTTTAGAATATACTACAATTTGAGTAATGGTTATGAGGAAATTTCCATCTCATGAATTTCTCAATCTCATGAATGGGAATTGCATCAAAATAAAGTTTTATCAATGTAATCATAGAATTTTAATCCCTGTTGTATAATTTTGCATTATTCCTTGAGGAATTAAAATTGGGGAAAACAGAACAAATCTCTAAGGTGCAGGTCAGATACATATCTCTATTGACGGGATGCAATTTGTAAGCCTTGAAGTTCCAATTCCCAAAATCTCTCAGGTCGCTAAATGTGATCACAAACCTTGTCTTTTACTTGGCAAGGGACTAAGCCTGGCAGAACACCCAAAATGGGTGTAGATCATCAACTTCAACGATGTTTCTCACAGGTGATAGAGTCACGGGCCTTGGAAACACTGAAATTATCATATAGTGTGTGTTTGCCACTTAATGGTTACTTTGAAAGTAGTGTTGCTGGTTTTCTGTGTAGAGACCAGTTGGGATAATTGCTACTTTGTTGGGATTGCAGAGTATTTGTGAATCACCACACTGAAAAACATATCACAGCATTGCCAATTACAGTTGTTTAATGTGGTAAAGAAACATGTGATTCATGATGGATATTATTTAACTAGAAAATTGAGCAACTCTCATTATATATGCTACAGGGAACATCGGAACGGAAAATAACTGGAGAGGACTAAACAAGAGAGCAATTAAAGAACACTGTTATTATTGTGTTATGTTATTTTCCAGTTTGGTAAAATTGATACATGGCACCCTTTTGACAGAAAATTCAATAAATACAAACACCCTTTTGACAGAAAATTCAATAAATACAAACCAGATGAGAGGGATCCCCTTTAACAGAGACTTTTGTGATAACTACAAAACAGATTGCGGACGCATTGAAATGGGGACAATGCTAATTTTTCTGAACTTGTACACTTTTTCAGAAACGGCATCTTTTTCTCTCATCGTTATTTACTGGTAGTTGCCACCAACTTGTAGAAGGAATCTTTCAGAAAGAGAGTTGAATAATTCCTGCGGATGTCAGGGTAGATGTTATATTGATACTGCTTTTTCTGCAGTTTCCAGTGGCTGTAAGCAATTGCAAAGGACGCTTTTTTAGGAAACTATTTGTTACTTAATAATACATTGAAATAGGGAATAAAAGAGGGACTTTGACTACTGAGTTTTTTTTACATTGAAAGTAGACAACCAAAACCATTTTTTTTTGGAAGTTTTTTTCGATAGGTTGCTTTAACGTCTTTAAATTCCGTACAGAAGTTTTCTGCTTTCATGTCTTTAAATTCCGTCTTGGAGAAGTATGTTAGAGATTTTCTATAGTGCCGAATTCATATAAAGTTAAAAAACCAATTTAAATAATACGAATCAAAATTTCACTTCAAAATTTTCTAGTAAATTCTCATGTTCAAAAATCCAAAAAATCACAATAAAAAATTTGGGAAATAAACTTGAGAAATATGCATTGAAAATTTCCATTGACATTCAATCATATTGTAGACAGTACCGTTTGATAAGCATGGAATTCCAGTCAAGGTGAAATATGGTGTAAGGTGTAACTGTAAGTGTAGTCTTCAAAAACCCCGGGAAAAATGCATATCTTTAACATGATTGGCTACAGGTCATTGGACTTCGAAAACCTCGGGAAAAATGCCATTGTTTAATGAGCATGAATCAGCACAGGAAAAACGCTGATATTATCAGCTTTGCCAATTTTAAAAACATTACAAATGCATAATGCATAATAAACATGGACCAAAATATATCGGGAACAATGCAAAATGCACTGGGGCTAACGTAGAAGTTTAAATAGCATGGAGCACATGGAAAATGTAGATATTCAAGATCATACAGGTGTTGAACATTAATTTTGCGCTGATTTTCATTGTTTATATATATATTTTTTTTCGAGTGATAAAACTTCTATTTATTAAAAAGGTTCATAATTAAAATCACATAAAGTTGTCGATATGATATATTATTATTTATTATTTTTTTATATACATAGATTAGTTGGGAGGTGGGAAAAGTATTTGTTAAGGTATTATTTGTGAAATTATTAGGTGGATGTCGATAAGGATCATTAATGCCCATCTTTAATGATCCATCTTCTAGGTTAGAATTGGTCCATTTAGTTCTAAGAAACAATTTTTTTATTTTTTTTAAATTTTATTTGTGTTAAAAAGTACTATAAGTGTTTTTAAGATTAATATAGTTTTATGATTTACGAGTTTAGAAAAGTTGGTCTGTAACAAATATTTTGAAATTTTGATTTAATTTAGTTATGCATGCACGCATAGTATTTTAGAAGAAAATGGTTTTCATCTTCAATTTTTTTAGTAACAAATATTTTGAAATTTTGATCTAATTTGGATATGTGCCATATACTCTTAAGAAAAAATGGTTTTCATTTTCAACCTTTTTAATGTCATAGAGATGATAAAATTTAGTGTTCCATGGTGTCTTGGGAATTGTCTAATGCCTAGTTTTGCTATGTAGCTTGTGGCAATTGGTTTACATTTTAGCAATGTGGATTTTCTTCTTTATACTAGTTAGAATCAAGAGATACTTTTGATCTACTATATTAGACAGTTGACCACCTTTTTGTAGTGTCTTATCACATCACAAATTATATTTAAATGTAGTTGTAATAAACGTTTAATATTATGCATATTCTAAAATATGACATATTTTATATCCCAATGATTTAACTAACATCTTGATGCCATCCCTACTTGAACTCTAATTGGTTTTGATTAGAGTTTGAAGTAATTTTGAGGAATCTCATGTCATCCACGTTATGTATCTTGTTCTTGTGCATAAAGTACTTGTTGAGAAATATAGGGCATCAAGATTAGGTGATTTCTCTTCAATGATAATTGCTTGTGAGTGTTTTTTACTTCTTTAGATTATGGTATTCTCTTTACTTGGATTATTATAGAGTTCTTTTTCATCAAACTACCAATGCATAAACAATAAAAAGACGAGACAAAATGTAGGTGATTAGCTAGGGCCAAAACTTCTCCAACTTGAGAGGAGAACTTAAACAAATTCTTCTTCTTATAGAGACTTCAATTGATGAATACAAAGATCGGGACTCTTGACTCAACAAACTCTCCAAGATCAAGTCAACTTACTTCAAGTCAAAGTCAAATGATTCAACTGCAATTTCTTTTTCAATGTTTAGCCTTCAGTCCTCCAACACAAACCTGAACTTTTTGGCTTCCTTCACTATAATCTTCGGTGTTTTGCAGTGGACTATTCTTCTTACACATCTGACATATTTGGGATAAATTTTGTCCTTTATTTCTTCGCTTAACTAAAGAGGATCTCTATGTTAACTTGGCATGAAGTATAGATAAGTTTCTTGCCTTAACTCAGACTCTCGAGGTTATGCAATTCAACTTGTCTGCAATGTGTGTGCCCCAACCTTTCCTCGCACGTGTGACAAACTTTGCCCAAAAAAAACTTGCAATTTCTTCAATTTCCCTTCTGTTGTCACTCATTGCAATATGAGTTTCAGTTGATCAAAGTTGCCAAAGAGCAATGAAGTTTGAAGACATCTTCCAGGCCAGAAGCACTCAAAGCCAAATCGGATCTTCTCCATTGCACAGTGTTCGGAATAAGCTTTCCAACGGTAGGTGGAAGTCAAAAAATAGACTCCTGGATTAGAAGTTAAAGCAGGTTGAAGATACCCTTTCAAAGCTAAAAAACAAAGAAAAAATAGCTAAGGGTCATGGCCATCGCAAATCGCGATTGACGTCTTTTTGGAATAACAACTGTGGAAGGTAGCGAAACCTGCGATCCGTCGATATCGCAAATGCAAATTAGCGATCGGAGACCCATGGAGCATTGCGTATCGACGGTTCATGATGAGCGCCAATATCACATATCGACGATCGCAAGTGCAAAAGGGTGTACGCAAGCACTTGGTCATGAAAATTGCCGAGAATTGGACTCTAGTGTGACAACGTTGGGAGAGGCCAATTTCATTTAACAAAGGAAATCAGCTGCAAAACCAGAGGCAGGCGGGCCTTTTCTCTCTCCTCTAGGGGTCCACGTGGCAGAGCACCATTAGTCCAGATGAATCCATAGGACAGCTGACGTCAGCATGATGTGGCAGTACGAAGGACACTTGGCATGTAAATTCAACATTTTCAAGGGTCCTATGGGGGCATTTCTGGGTGACACGTGTCACCACTCAAGAGGTGTCACATCGCACTGATGATGTCATCAACCCCACAAACGGCGATCGCACAAAGCAAATGTTATTCATCCTCACACCCTCTCTCGCATTGCAATTGTGATATGCTCAATATTTTATACAATGGAGTTAAAAGGCTGTTGGGGCAGTCCCTTTCAAAGGTCGCATGCTTAATAAATGACCCCCATCTCTGGATGACCCAGATCAACTCTGCTAGAACAATGGCTCCCAGGGCTTTTCGGCCCCCCCTCCCCGCGCCATGTTTCTCTTTATCATTGGGGGGGTTCTGAAAAGTGGTTTTACTCATCGAGCCCCTCCGCTACGTGTCCCACTCGTGTCATTCCTCACCCTCGTTCTCAGCCCCACCCCCCTCACCTAACACTTACCACTTACCACTCATGCCCCCCTTCGAAAACTACTCATCCTCACATTCTCTCCCACCAAAGGCCCTAGAGCTCGAGGACTAAGCACTCGGTAATAGCCCCCCGGTATTATGAGAAAAAATGTAGGTAGAGGCTAAACCAAAGGGGGCCAAGGAGCATCGACTATCGCCGTTCTACAGCTCCTTCCAGAGTAAAAGTACTGCTGCCGTTAAGACCCGATAGTATAGTACAAGGCTTTGAAGGTGAATGGGTCAGAAGCTGTGGCATTTAATAAAGAAGATGGAGCATTCAAACTCGACAATGGCTGATTTAGAAAGGCCCTCTGTGACACAGAACCAAGGTCGCCACTGATAGAAGTAAACGAGGACTTGGTAGCTCGGGAAGAATTGATTATCCAGCGTGGTGCCTGCTACAGAGAGAAAACGAAGTACAACCCAACAGTGCTTTGCCTCAGTGCTGACATGAAACTGATAGTGCCCATTCCTAGCTTTGAAGGATGAATGGTTCAAGCAGTATAGGAAGAAATGATGGGAGTCGGCTGAGCAACACAGGAGGTCATACCGTGAGCAAGCTACAACCTGAAGTAGAAGCGATCGCAGGGATGGGCATGAAGTTGTTTTGTTAACATTTTTATTTAATTGATTGATTGATATGTATCCTGCAATGTGTCGTCATGTAATGAGGCATTTAAGATTTTGTAATGCTTTTGGGCCACAGAGCCATCCCTGGCTAAGACAGCTAGTCAACTTGACATCTGAGACTCGGTCAAAGATATTTTGATGTAATGAATGTTTAATGCTTCCCCTCTTTAGATAAATAGGGGGAAGCAACACTTCACAAAGGTTCAAAAATTCTAAAGAAAACTTTACGTGTTATTTTTAGACTGTATAACTTTATAATACAGATTGTTCAAAATATCAAAGAAATGCTAATAATTTCCCCTTCAAGTTATCCCTCTGTTAAAACCCATTATGTTCATGCTCCTTTTCTGAATTCATGCAATTATAGTTGTTAGAAATACTTCATACTTCCTCACAGAGTCATTTGTATTAACTTATTAATGCATGTCCCTGTATGGATTGTTAAAATTATATCTTTAAATCTGCGCTACATGAATCATACCATTTAGTCTCTCTTTTGTCCATTATATTTGCTTGTAACTCAGATAAGTGTA